>CM061920.1:34092712-34337745 GCA_031002005.1 Vandiemenella viatica | reverse complement strand
CGAATTGTAATAAACTCAAATAAGAGTCTACTTTTTTGAGCATTCTGACAGCAAGGAATAAAGCGGGTTACAGACAGGGCCGGCTCTAGGATTCTCGGGCGCCGAGTATACGTTCTTAGGCCTCCCCCCAGCCCGAAAAAAATTTTTACTTTGTATTTTTGATTTTAGATAGAGTAAAAAATTAATAAAAAATATCAAATATCACATTTTTTATGTTTGATTTTTTAGTTACGTAGGCACCGGGGGTACTTTTACCCAGCTTACGCCGCTCCCCCTGGATAGAGGAAACCCGATGACAAGGAGAAGTGTCATCTCGTAACAACGGAATAGTTTGACACACGACGGACTATGGAATGGAATCGCCAGAGTTGGATCATAAGGCGAATTATATAAGGGGCTTCCATTAATTACGTGAGGTGTTTTTCCAGAATTCCTGACCCCCCTCCCCCCCACCCTCTAGTGAGATCCATCCCCTAAGATGATGTGAGATTTTGACGGGACTTCCCCTCTTCTAATCGATTTCTTAGTTTTTTTTTTAGATCATTTTTTTTAACACCCTCCCTCCCTACAGTCTATACCCGCGTCGTTAAAGGACCTTTTTTTTAGCTCTACTGTCCAAGAATTTCAAAACCTCACGTGAGATTTCCGTCGACCCCACCTCTCCCCCCACTCCTCCTTGCTGAAATTTCGTGAGATTTCACCAGTATCCCCCGCCCCCGCTCCCTCCGCCTATTTCGCCTTACGTAATTAATGGACGTCCCCTAAAGATCATTACAACTGCGGCCAGCAAGAGAGATATAACTGTACAAAAAGTTGCTTTGAGTACAGTAAGGCTGCAGAACAGGTGTGTATTCAGGGGTAACTAGAAGTAATTAATACTGGTAAAAAAATACATAAACGAGAGAAACAAAGGTGGAGTATAATTTTCCCTTTCAGGTAAAAGGACGTTCTACTGATATAAAATACGACGGGAAAGACCACATTTGCAGTCGACTAATGTAACAAAGAAAACGCAGAATGTGTTCTCTTTGCTAGCAACATCCAGAGAAATCGATAAGAGGTGAAGTAAATTTATTATTATTTGTAACGAGAGACGGTTTGGAGTGGTAATTTATGTGTGATATACGAAATGACAAAATCTGAGAAATGTTTACCATCATAAAGAAATAGAAAAGATTGAAATTACCATTAACTTAGTGTATGGGAATGGAAAAGAACATTAACAGCAACCTCAGCATTGGACTATCTACAGTTAAATGCTGCTCATATTTCAGATACCTAGGTAATACAATTTTTTTCAAATGGTAAAAGCAGCGAGCATATGCTCAGCATTGTAGGACATGGGAGAAGGGTATTTCGTCAACATAACTCACATGAGCGGTTTGGTAGGTCAGAAGATGAGGCGGTCGGCTATAACAGTCCAGATCGCGGCTTGAAATCCCATTAGTTCCACGTGCGAGCTACCGTAACCACTCAATTAGTGCAGACTAATTACCAAACAACTGAAATTTACCTCATCAACTGGAGGAACAGCATATTTTTGAACGAGACAGGCCCATTATAATCTCTCCACACATGCCACCTGTACACTCATTCGGATAGTTGGACTTTTTCCGAAAAAGGGTCTGTTTTAATGAATTACTGTATGTGTGTTAAAAATGGGAGAAAATAACTATTTTTAAAGAAAAAGAGCTTTTAATTAATTAAATGAAAAGGCAACACTTCTACATGTTAAGCATACTTGCAAGTGCTGTACATTAGTACAGTATGTATGTACGTACCGTACTGTAAATAAAAGTCATTGCTTGCTGAACATCTCCGTCAAAGTGAGCTGTTTTACTGTATTCATCCGTTTTCGGACAGCCAAGTCGCGCATCCACTTGACAGTGGGAAGTTGCATGTGGTCGCACTCGGGTTGACGCTCCATTCACTTCAACACAGTTTCAAGGCCGGCAAAATGGGCCCGTGTCTGCTTCAACTTCGACATTAAGGTCATCTTGTTCCTCGACACTTTCTTCTCTCACACTTTCAATAAGGTCTTCATCATTTAGAATTTCATACCCAGGGTCTGACGAATCACACACCAACCGATATCTTCAGCATTAGCTTCTGAACATCCAGGAATTTTCAAAAGAACGTTTCACATTTTTTTTTTGTCCTCCACCAAAAGTTGCCTTCTGTGATGGTGTTTCATGGTTTCGATAACAGACTGGTCCATTGATTGCAACAAACTTGTGACTTTTGGTGGTAAAAAGATTGTTTTAAATTGCCCATTCCCAACAATTCTTTGGTGGGATGAGTTTAAAAAGCGATTCGGATATTCGGAGTTCGGATTATTGAAGTTCTACTGTACATAAAATGACCAAAACTATGGCAACACTTTATTTAGAATAGATTCTTTCCGGCAAGCGGGAGTATCACCAGTCGGTCACTTAAGCTTCACATGCTCAGAGATACATGCTGATCAGTTTCACTACTCTAAATAAAAGATATAGATATAATTACAAATTAATTGCTTACAGAGCTGAACCCACTCACTTATGTGAGTAACGAACCTAATAGTTAAGAAGATAGAAAGGATATTCAAGAAAAATATAGCTGGTTCTATATATATTCGCCTAATCGTATCGCCCTTATGCTGTCAGGCATCATCATTGCCTCTAAAATACTAGGCATTCTTTTTACTTAGCATTGCGTTGTCCTTAATAAACATATACAATGTGGGCTGTCAACCACACAGCAAGTTCGGTTTTTTGAATATTATCGGTGTTGCTGCGGTCACAATCTTGAGGATTATTTCGATTCTATTGATTCGTTGGCAAGGCAATGAACCCAGTTTGAACTATTGTGTTTGTAACATGTAACGAAATTGAGAGGAGCCCGCCGTGTGTGAAATTGAGAGAGACAGTACACAAATCGTTTCCATCAAATTTGTGATGGACAAGAAGGGAGGAGTGGTTTAGCGGTATGAATGTGGCTGTTACTTTTTAATGAATGACGCAAAAATATGTAAGATGATTCATGCATGGGCAATCGATCCCTTCCCGACATTCTGCAGGCAACAATATGATCATCCGCCCAGAGCACACGCCTTACACCAAGCGGTTACAACTTTTCCAGCATCTGAAATATTTCTTCATGACCGGAAATTCCACGACGGTGGACGCAAAAATATCCATTAATATATGGTTCCAAAAGTAGACGAAAAATCACCACGGTCAAGACACAACACTCGCTGCTCTGCTATTAAAATTGTTTCACTAATTTTTAAAAGTATGTATAAAAGTAAGATGTGTGCCACAGACAGTAATAAAAACATTTTCGGAGTATATAGTTTGTTTCTTTTGATACCCGATTGAAATATACTTTGTAGCAATCCTCGTGTAAGGAGGGAGATAATGATGACCACAAGCTGTAACTCGAGTTCATGCATTCCGGGGTGGGAAAATTTAGTTATGTATGTAAAGGAGTCAGGGATTGGAATATACTGAATAGTTTACCAAAAACACTGAATGAATTTAAAATTAAAATTTGTACAAGGTAAAAGTAGATGGGGTGAGAAAGTCCATTCACAGAATTTAAGATATAATATTAGTAAATTGTAGAAAGTGCTGCAGAGGTGTGTGGGGGAGCAGCCACAGGAATATTCAGTCCAACACAATTAAATTACAATTCAAAATACGTTCCGTTTTCATCATCAGTAATAACCGTCAGAAAAAAATGTTAAAAGCAGAAAAGCACTTTCAGGCATTGGGATCAACAGTCTTAAACATCAAGATAAAAATTATTATTTTTTATCATGGCATTTAAGCAAATGATTATTTTTGTCAGAGATTTCATGAAAAAGAGACATCTTTTAGTTTCAAATATTGATATAGGATTTAAGAAGAACTTTTTAAAACTATATGTGTGGAGTACAACACTTTATGGTAGCGAAGCATGGACTTTAGGAACACCAAAAAGAAAAAAAATTGAAGTATTTGAAATAAGGCGCTGTAGAAGGATGCTGGAAATTAATTGGACAGATCACAATAACAATGAACTCCAGTACACAAACATTTTAAAGATTCGTTATTGTTATGAGTAACCAGCGTTAAAACAGTTTGCATGACACAGTGTCGTATGTTCAGCCACTGTGCCAAGTCATCCAATTAAGCAGTTATACCTATATTCGTTTAAAAGTTTAAAACTGACGATAGAACCAGGAAATAGGAAAGACCGTCGATAGTTCGTAGGCCGTATATAGCTTTTGGTGGATCGAATGGTCGTTGGTTCTATCCTCGTCCCATCTGAAACTTTCTGTGACATTTAATTTGTTTCTCATCTAAGGTGAAGTTAAATTTTCTACTTTCATGTACCCTAGAGAGCTTCCGTATTACGGATTCCACATCTAACTGGAAGTCATTTGGTGAGATGGCTACAACAGAGACACATTGTAAATACAACAAGAATATTGGTCTCATACCACACGAATTATTACTAAGCACCGAGCATGGTGGTGTAACGGATAGCGTTCTGGCCTCGCATTCTGGAGGACGGCCGTTAGAATCCCCGTCCGGGCATCCAGATTTAGGTTTTCCATGGTTTCCCAAATCACTCCAGGCAAATGTTGGGATGCTTCCTTAAAAAAAAAAGGCCATGGCCGAATTCCTTCCCATTCCTTGCCCCCATCCTTTCCCGTCTCTAAAGATGTCGCTGTTGAGAGATGTAAAAAATAAATAAAAAAATAAAAAATATTACTTAGCATGACGTTCTACGGAACTAAAATTACTTTTAAAATACATATTTTGCTTATATATTAAAAGCTGCTTCTTATAATAAGACTCGTATTTTACCGCTGCTTCGCCTGTGTGAATTTCTTTGTATGTAGCAATCCCTTTGCCTTTTGTATTCTTTCAAGTAGCAAAGCATAAACGTTTGTAAAGTATTATCTCTGTAATCTTTACAATAAATTAAATTACACAATTTCGTTACGCTTATTGAAGTGTAAATCTTTGATACAGTGGTTGAACTGCCAGTCTCCATGAGTTCTTGCATACTATGTATACAGGAATCCCAAGAAGCAAAGAACAAAATTTAAAAACCAAAAAATATCAGTAACAGAATACAAAGGGTGGAGTATTATCTGTGGCGTAGGGTGATCTTTGTGGGTATCTCGGACAGGATCTCAGATGCAGTGTTATCTTCAGCGTCTATCTGTTCTCAGTGCGAACGAAATGTTATTTCTTGCTCCGTTACCCCGGTCACATTAAAAACACCGAGATTTTGATTCAGAACATAAGCTTTCGAGCTGGTTCGGTAAGTATTTGGTGTACAAATGGACAAACAGACAGAGTCCGCTCACAGTTTTATGATAATATAAATATATGCGGATATCACTATTTTGAAAACATGTGTAAGAATATCATTGTTAGAGTACCTCCTGCCAGAGTCACCGTTGCTGGCTATGTGCCTTGTAATAGATTCATGTAAATAATCGTAATCACTTGGGTCTGGAATTCGAGAGGACAGCATTCAAATCCCCGTGTGACCTTTCAGGTTTTCCTTTCCAGGCCGATGCCACCGGGATGATTTCTTCTAAAAGCGTGGGCCAAATTCATTCCCATGCCTTACCCCAAATCCCTCCCTGCCTCTAGTGACCAAGACGTTAACGAGGTGTGAAGCAGGAAGCAAGAAAAAGATATAACATAGCAGACAATTTTAGTTTTTATAAAAAAAAAAGAAAAAAAAAAAACTACTGGAAAGTTTCGAGGGTCTATGTGCTTTTTTTCTGATGTTTCATAATAGCATCGCGTGCGTAACATAATTTAATAATGTTTGACCTTTCTGTGATAAGAATGAAAAAGTAGTCCTGACAATGAATCGTTTCAGTTCATTCTGGCAGATTGATAGCAGCGTAACAGTGAACTGATGTGTCTTCTCACTGAGCGGTCATTCACATCACGTAATGAGGAGCTGTTGCTCCGCCATGCGGTGGATGCAAACATTTTGGAGATAATGTCTGAAAGGCCCAGTGTCTCAGTGCACGTAACGAAAAGTATAAGCTCGTTACGCGACACAGTGCGAAAAAGAACAAAATGATACATGAGGATTACCACAAAAGTGGTAGGAACTACTTGTCTCATGGTAATGCGGGTAGGGCAAGATATTTTGAAATATTGCTAGTATGGAGAATTCCCGGAAAGTCTACAAGATGCAATCACCCTTGATGACAGGGTGGGAGAGGTGGTTAATGTACAACTTCTAATCACCAGATTGTGCACCAAAGTCCTGGGTTAAGTCCCAATCTCTCCGAGGCATGCGGCATTGATGATGGTGGTTCGTGTGTCGGATGGGGACGTTATGACTGGCAGCCACCTGGTATCTTTCTGAAGAGTGGGCCTGAATAGAGATTCACCCCTCCTCTTCCTTCATTTTTCATTCATCTGCAACAGAGAAAAAATACATGGCAGTCATCCATACAAAACTATTACACGCTCTGTACAAACGAGGTCTGTCCCAAAAGTATCCAACTATCCTTCATTGTTCCGCTCCTGACAATTTTTGCGCCATATTATCGGATATAAGTGTCATCAGTAAACCTCCACTAACTCCCTACATGCCGCAGTTGTCGCCAGGACGCCTTAGTTCACGAGCAGACTGCGTTTGTTGACGAAGTGTTTTGTACGTTCGTCGCATTTTGCTACTATAAAAAATGACGGAAAGATTGGAGCAAAGAATTTGCAATAAATTTTGGTTTAAACTCGGAAATAGTTGTGCAGAGACCAGCGAAATTATGAAGATGGCATTTGAAAACTAGTGTATGAGCAAAACAGAACTTAAAAAGTGATATAAGCAGTTCAAAGATGGCCGCGCATCTGTTGATAGTAACCCACACTCTGAGTGGCCTTCGACGACAAAAACACCGGATGATATCGAACATGTGCAACTTGCATTCAAGGAAGATCGTCGATTGACTGAGCGAGAACTAGAATGTGATCTTGGAATACCGAAAAGTAGTGTTTGGAATATTGTAACTGAAAATTTGCAAATGGTTCGCGAGTGTGCGAAATTCATTTCGGAATTGCTAACGGTTGGGCAGAAAACCTTCGTATTGGAATCTCTCAGGACAATTTGGAAATGGTCAATAATGATGAAAATCTGCTTAAAAGTATTACAATTGGTGATAAGTCATGGGTTTATGGTTATGATCTCGAAACCAAACGACAGTCTTCGCAGTGGAAGCTGTCGTCGGAGCTACGACCGAAAAAAAGCGTGCCAAGGTCAGAGCAATGTCAAGTGGTTGCTAATTGTTTTTTGATTAAGAAGTTTTTGTACACCACCAATATGCTCCTAAAGGTCAGACGATCAACAAAGAATGTTATCTTGAAGTTATGAAAAGATTGCGTGAGGCAATTAGAAGAAAACGGCACCAGCTTTGGTCAAGCGGTGACGCGCCAGCGCATGCATCGAACCTCGTGAACCAATATTCAAAGCACAAATTCGTGCAGCTCCTTCAGCCTCCGTACAGTCTTCACGTAGCTCCCTGCGACTTTTGGCTGCTCACAACATTAAAAATAGCGTTCAAAGGACACCGATTTGATGATAAAGAAATACCCGAAACTGATACGACGAACGCTATAAAAGCGATACCAAGAAACGAACTCCAGGACTGCTTCCAGAAGTGGATAGGCCGTTAGGAGTGTATTCCTCAATCACATGGGGTCCACTTCGTAGGATGCCACCATCCCGATGATGCAGAATAATACCAGCGGGGAAATATGTAGGAAGGTGTTTATTTTTGGGGCATACCTCATAAACTTCTTCAGGAGGGTAGGTAAGAGGAAATTACCACAGTTAAAAAATTTCCAAGTAATCTCCCGCGCGGAGTAACTCCCTACAGGGGAACCACCAACGTCAGTCACCGTTTAAGGAACAATCATCAGGTGAACAGAGAAGCGAAATTTCCTATTTTTCGCGCAAGGTTTATACTGAAATCTGCAGGTCCGGTAATAATTCCCTAGTGTGCTGGGCGCAGTCAATAACGGACTGATATTTTCTTTCACGTGTCCTAATGAATGGAAGAGAAAAGATGATCATGACCACAAGCTAGCACTCGATTTCAGGCACAAGGGTGTTGGAAGATTTTTGTTTTTAGGTAAGGGTTTCAGGAATTGGAATGAGTTACCAAGGGAAATGATGAATAACCTACCGAAAACTTTAAAAGAATTTAAAGTTAAAATTTTGTAGAGGGCGAAAGTAGGTAGGTGCAGGATAGGGGAAAGTTGCGTGTGTAGGGAAATTGTCATTGGAACATGTGCTCCATTACGATTAAATTAAATTAAATGTTACAGCAAGCATTTTCTAGTTAACTTCGTTTTAATTGCGAAAATTAATTTCTTTGCGTTTTAAACGCGACGTGATTAGCATACGAGTATTATCTGTGGTGGCACGGTGACAGGAGACAGAGCGGCCTGCCTGGTCTAATGAGCGCACAGCACGCTTAATTGAGGAGCTACTCACAGACCATCACAAAACTATACGCTAGCTTAGTGTAATCCACTTGAAATCGTTTTGAAAATATAAGGTCTCTTTCTATTTCCATTGAAGAAGATTTGAGGTGAAGAAACAAACAACAACAAGAACATAAAAACGATAAACATGAAAAAAAAAAATATCAAGAAAGAAAATTACACCTGGGCAAATAATTTAACATCGGAAAGTATCAATGACTGAAATACAAATAATATGCTGGTGACTGGTTTTTGTGAGACGTTATCGCAAGGACAAAAAGCACTCCTTTTGTATAACGTTGATGAGATACGTAACTGTCGCAGCCTAGTTGTTATTAGAGTGACGGGTTGGTCGCAGTAAAAAAGTATTTTACAGCTGTCAACTTCGCAATCCTTCCTTGTTTTGACGTTACATTATTTCGTAATTCTTTTCAGTGTGAAACTAAGACATAGCAGTAGTTTTAAAGAGAAATAAAACCTTTACGTTATTTGGCTATTAACTTCTTGTTTTTCAAGTGTTGTAACATGTGAAATAGAATTGCTGAATTTCGGCTTCATGTGAAGCTGTTTCTTTGTTCTCTTGCTTTCGGTGTAGTGACGTACAGATAAACATAAACAGCTGCGGCTGCCTACAAGATCGATCCATCATTTGGTGTCGAGCTAGCTACTGTGTGAAGGCGTCAGAACCTGTTCCTTATCCCAAACTACTAGTATAAATAAACAGCTGTAATGAAGCTGTAACATAGCGCTACAAAAACAACTTGAATGCAGCATACTATATATCTAAAAGCAAAAGCAGGAAATACAAATCTTCACATGCTGATTAGTGGTGAAGCACCAAAGAGGAACAGAAGTGAATGAAAATTGAACGTAGCAAATAAGCATCATTCTGCTTTGCTTATAGAACTAGAAAATGTAAAATAGGTAATCATGGCATTGACGATACTTGCACTGTTTGAAGAACTAGAAAATGTAAAATATGCTTTTTGTTCCGCCACCAGTATCTCGACTGGTTTGATGCATACTTCCATCCCTTCCTATTTTGTGCTAACCTCTTCATCTCAACATACCCCTTACTATCCACGTCATCAATTATCTACTTCATTTATTCTAATCTCTGACTTCCTCTACAGTTCTTAGTGTCGACAGTTCTCTTCACCAAAAAATTAACCAAGCCTGCATATCTCAGAATATGACCCACCATCCCGTCTCTTCTTTCTTTTAGATCTTCCAAACCCACCGTATCCAAAACATGTTTATTTCATACTTTATCTGTGAACTTAATTTGCAGCATCTACATTTCAAATGCTTCAATGTTTCTTCTTTCTGGTATTTCTAAAGTCCATCCTTCGCTACCACAAAGTGTTGTGTTCCAGAGTTTTCAAAAGTTCTTTTTGAGCCCTATATTAATATTTGAAACTTAAAGAACTCTGTTTTTGCTAGTGCTATTCTCCTTTTATCATCATTCCTGCTTCGTCCATCAGTTGTAATTATACTTCCTAAGTACTTATTTATTTATTTCTCGTGTCCAGGACATAACAAGTTGAAAAACAAATAACATTAATTAATTAATATTAAACTATAAACACAATTATATAGAATGTGACCAGAATTCCGCAATCTTGATGGCCTTCTCGTTTGCCCTGTAAAGGTCGTCGATATTGCAGGTTTCAGGGAGATTCCAGCATATCAGAAGATGTTGTGGGTTCTGAAGCTCACCACATTCACATAGATCGTTGTCATTAGTGTACCCCCATTTCTTAATATTATATTTACATCGGGACACTTCAGTTCTTAATCTGTTTAGAGCCTTCCATATAGCATATGGCTGATTACATCCCGCAGCCGGTGCCTCTTTGATGTTCCTCCACTGTTCTTCAGGCAACGAATTTCGCCATAGTTGTAGACGGCGTGCTCCAGTAGAAGATGTTATGGCTGTAGTTGATTGTACGAAGCTCTTCCTTGACTTCAGCCTTATGGGTTGAGGTTCATGTCCAAACAAAGGGTGTCTGGGGTCTGTTTCTAGTTTCCTCTTCTCCCTCTCTGCAGCTATTTTCCTACGAATGTCAGGTGGTGCTATACCCATGATTTGGTATATTTTACTAATAGGAGTTGGTTTTAGGCAACCTGTTACAATGCGACCAGTATCATTCAATGCTATATCAACCTGCTTAGCATGTGCAGAGTTTTGCCAAACTAGTGCTTAGTATTCTGCTGCAGAGAAACTAAGTGCCAGGGCAGATGTACGAAGCACATTTGGATGTGCTCTCCAGGAGGTACTTGTAAGTTTCCGGATGATGTTGTTCCGGGCAGATACTTTAAGTTTCAGATCCTCACAATGGGTTTTGAATGTGAGCGATCGATCAAGCTTTACTCCTAGATATTTAGGTGTATCGCAGTGTAGTAGTTGTTGCCCCCTCCAGTTGATGTTCAACTTCCTTCTGGCTTCTCTGTTTCTCAGATGGAATGCACAGACCTGTGTTTTTCCAGGGTTGGGCTTCAAGTGATTAGCATCATAATACTTGGCCATATCTTCAAGAGCTGTTGTCAGCTTCACCTCCACCGCCTCAAAGGTTGTGCCTTGAGCTGTAACTGCTGTGTCATCAGCATAAATGAATGCTCTTGTTCCAGGAATAATTGGTTGATCATTTGTATATATGTTGTACAAGAGCGGGGCCAGCACACTACCCTGAGGGAGGCCATTCTTCTGAGTTCTCCATCGACTCTTCTTATTGTGGAGGGTGACGTAAAACCTTCTGTTTTGTAGTAAACACTGGATGAATTGTGTTAGATGGTAGTCTTTTGTGATGGAATATACCTTACTTATCAAAATTTTGTGGTTGACTGTATCATACGCCGCTGTGAGATCGATGAATGCCACACCTGTAACCTGTCCTCTTTCATACCAATCCTCTATGTACTGTGTGAGGTTAAGAATTTGGCCGCAGCATGACCTACCAGGTCGAAAACCAGCCTGTTCCTTTATAAGCATTTTGTCAATGCACTCTGAGATACGATTGAGGATCAATCTCGCCAAGACTTTGTATAAATGACAAAGGAGTGAAACTGGTCGGAAGTTTTTTGGGTCTGTTGGTTCCTTTCCAGGCTTTAGCAGTGCCACAACTTTGGCTTTCCGCCAGATCTTGGGGATCTGTAAGTTGGAGGTGCAGGCATTCATTAAATTCAAGATCCACTGCTTTGTAGCTGGGCCAAACATTTTAATTTGCTCTGTTCTCAGGTCATCTAAGCCTGCAGCTTTGTTAATCTTCAAAGACTGCAAGGCGACTTCCAGTTCTATCAGTGTGAATGGATTCCCAAGATGGTCTTGCTCGTCAGAGTGCCTTTGGAGCTTTCTTTTTTCAGGTCTTCTCCTAGTCTTTCCATTCAGTAGCAGTTGGTGTGCTATTTGATTTGGACTAATTTTAAGGAGACTAGGTGGAGTGCTACTTGGATCACTATTGAGGTTTTTCAGTAATTTCCAAGCCTTACGACTATTCTGTTTCATGTTTAAATCTGACATTAAATTGCACCATTTATCTCTTCTAGCAGTAGACACAGCGCGTAGGAGATCTTCACCTGTCTGTATGGTTTCTTCAGAAAAAGGATCTTCTTCGTAAAGGTGCCCGTATCTCTCAAGAAGAAACTTGGAGTCATTATCCAGTCCAGCGACATAAGTTGTTCTACAGCCTCGAGGAATATGTTTCCGTGCTATCGCATCCGCTCCTGTTTATATATTTGTTATTATTGTTTTAATTTCCACTACATTTCATTACTTTTGTCTTGCTTTAGTTTATATTAAGACAAAAATCTTCCTTCAGAATTTTGTTCATACCATTTAGCAACTTCTCAATATCCTCAAACCGTTCTGATGATAGAAAAATGACATCAGTGAAACGTAGCATACTGATTTTTCTCCTTGAACACTTAAGCCACAATCAACTCTTTCTTTCACTTCCTTTGTTGCTTTCTTCTACATACAAGTTGTATATTAATAAACTCCAATCTTGTCTCACACCCCTTTTATCTGATGCATGTCTTTACTGATTGTCTACTTTTATTATAACCGCTTATATAGATTATAAAGTATTAATCTTAAGGCCATAAACGCTTCCCTTGCACTGCGGTTTTCCAAAATCTTAACTGATTTTCGCCTACTATCTCTTCTACTACCCTTTCCATTCATCTGTATACTATTCTGGTCAAAAATTTTGAAGCATGTGATGTTATACTGCGATAATTTTCTCATTTCTCAGCTTGTGCTTTCTTTTAAAGTCTGAAGGTGATAGTTTTAATAAAATCAGTGGGAATCTCTCTGGTTTCCGGTCTTTTTTTTATATCAGTTTGAATAATTTTTGGATTCCTTCTTCTCCTAGGGATTTAAGGAGCTCTGCAAGGATCTCATCAATTCTAACTGGCTTATTTGATTCCAAGTCATTCAAAGCTCTATCAAATTCTGCCATAAAAACATGATCACCTAAGTCATCAATGTCGACATCGCCTCCTTATCTCAATACAATGTTGTTCAAAACCACCTCATCATAGAATTTCTCTATCTATTCCTTCCATCGGTTGGCTCTATTTTCTGAGCTTAAAAGAGTTTTCCCATCAGCAGCTTTAATCTTTATGCATCTTTTCTTAATTTCTCCAATATTGTGTTTGATCTTCCTATATGTTATATCTACTTCACCAACGATCAATTCCTTTTGTACTTCTTCACACTTTTCTAGGAGCCATTTTTCTTTTGATTTTTTTTTTTTAATTTCCTGTTTATTTGATTCCTATGTTGTATGTATTACTCTCTTCCGCTTCATCCTGGGCATTTTTGTGCCTCCTCTTATGATCCATCAACTCCAAAATTTCTTCTGTGACCCAAAGTTTTCGGGCGGCTTGTTTCCTAAAGCCTTAGTTTCTTTAACAGCTCTGAATATTTCTGTCTTCAATGCATTCCATTCTTCCTCAGTTGAACTACTTTCACAGTTATCTCTTAGATCTATGTGTACCATCTCTGAAAATTTTTCTTTCATGTTAGATTGTTTCAATTTGTTCACTTCCAGTCTGTTCTGCCTAGGTTGCTTCCATATTCTTATTAATTTAAGCCTGCACTTCATAACTATCAGAATGCGGTTGGAGTCTGTGTCCCCTTCTATACAGACTATACAGTCTAAAATTTGATTCCTGATTCTCTGTTTGGCCATAATGTAATCTATCTTATATTTACTTGTTATACCCTGGATGTTTCCAGGTGTATATCCTTCATGTATGATACTTAAATAGAGTGTTTCCCACGACGAGTTTATATTTTTCACAAAATTCTATCAATCTACTTTCTCAGTCATTTCTTTCTCCGGGACCAAATCTCCCTGCAGTATTTTCCTTCTTGCTTTCTACCATTACCGAATTCCAATCTCCCATGATTATTGGATTTTTCTCCCTTTCACCTATTGGGTTTTCAGCGTATATTTTCTCTGTTTCTTCATTATCTTTCTCTGACGTTTGCATATACACTTGTACTAACGTGGTTGGAACGGGCTTAGTTTCTACCATTATGAAAATAATCCTGTCATTTAACTGTTCACAATAAGTCACCACTTTCCCTACCCTCTAGTTCATTACAAATCCTACACCAGTAACTCCACCGACAGCTTTTGTGTTAACGATTCTGTGTTCCCCAGATCAGAAATGCTGTGCATCCTTCCACTTAATTTCACTGATCCCATTGACAGCTTACTTCAGTCGTTCCCTTTTTAAGTTTTCTAGCCTACCTGCCCCATTCAGAATTCTAAAAATCCCCGCTTCGACTCGTAGAATGTCTCTATCTATTCTGATGACTCCTCCCTGAGCAGTCCCCACCCGGAGATCAGATTGGGGGACAATTTTACTTCCGGAACAAAACAAAACCTTTTCTTCAACTTTTTTTCAACTGTTTTTTATAAAATATCGTATATTTGGCTTGACATTCTTGACCTTGGAACTTACAACTTCAATGTTAGTATTTACAGTTACAACTATTAAATAAAAAACAACTTTACTAATGTTAAAATCTCAAAACGTGAGGTTGTGTACCACATAGTCTCCATGAAGCAATCTAGCGATGGAAACTTTTTAACAAATGTAAATAATTTAATTGTTATAAAAGTTTAAGCAAGTTTTGTTTATTCCTTTTTTATCAAAATGTATATTAAGTTTTGTTTCAGATAATTTTCGTGATAAGATTTACATATCACGAATATGTGTTAATGACGCAAGTAAATTAATATTTTTTGCTCTTCTCATTGCAAGATACATCGACAAGTTTGGTTTTTCTGGTAGGTTTAAATTCTGGGAGAGTTGTTTTTCGGTAGCGTTAGAAAATGGTAAAGTTACCTCAACGTAGGTGGAGTTTTCTTTTTTGGCAAAGATGTTTGTGTGTATAGAATTGGTTGACATGTTAATGGTAGGATTGTGATTGACAGAGAATCAAAATGGTAGACATATTTATGCAGCTATTACGTTTGGTAGAGATTCCTGTCGTAGAGATGTTTATGGTAGAGTTTATTTTAAGTAAATTTTTTTTTCTGGTAGGCACGTTAATGTGCCCTTTAATTTTGTTGGCTTTTTTTAGAATTTTCCGAAAATTTCAGCATGTTTTCGGCATTTTCTAAACGTATATTTAGCATAAAATATTTTTGAGTTGGCAGCACTGGGAATTGAACCCCAGTCGTTCCTAATGCAGGACCTACCGTTCACGCACTGCGGTCGTTGATCAGATATGACACGTGCACGGATGTCTCGGTAAAATTTAACACACAAGGAGAGTTTGCTTTATTTGTTCTTGTTGTAGGCAGCCACCTTATCATTTGTTAGGGCTATGAGGCTTTGTGGTGGTCCCCGGTACACGGTATAATGGTCGCCGTGTCGAGAGAGATCGGATGTTTTTGCTTGTCGGGGTCCGGCAGGAATGCCCCAGATGACAATCACCGCGAGCAGCTACACGTCACCGCGGTGTCCTATTAGAGAACGACTCTGGTACAATTTATTGTCCCAATTAGCGGGCTAAGGTTTTGGTATGGGCCGGCCTTATCGCTCGCCGCATTCACTCTTGTTTTTGTGCGGCGGCTGCCGGTTATGTATGAGGGATTTTGGTTTTGTTGTAGTGGCTCCCTGCCCCGCCACGCCCCCCTCCTCTGGTCTCGCTGGTGCGAGGGCCCCCAGGGTCGGCGAAGTCTCAATTCTGGTAGCTGTGGCTACTGATACGCCGCGCCCTGTACAACAGCAGATTAATACCCACTGCCACCTGCTGTGACGCCACGGGCTGCCGTCACTGCCACCTGTGTGTAAGGCGGCCGTTGATTACGCATGGAACTGTTCAATGCAGCCACAAACTCTCCGAGAGTCCTACTACCTGGCATGCAATAAAATGTAAGCTGGCACTAGTATACAGTTGCCTGTACTCCGAACTGGTAACCGAGCGTGGTGGGCGAGTGGTTAACGCTCTGGCCTCACATTCGGGAGGAAGCGGGTTCAAATCCCCGTCTGCGCATCCACATTTTGGTTTCCCCAAATCACTCCAGGCGAATGCCGGGATGCTTCCTTCAATAGGCCATGGCCGAATCCGTTCCCGTTCCTTGTCTCCAGTCCCATCCCGCCTCTAATGACCTCAACGTCAATGAGGAGTAAGGCCATAAGTTAAAAAAAAATTTAAACTGGTGTTGCCTGCGTTAAGTTATTCAATTTTTTCATTCACGTCATTCTGTTATTTAACTAATTTTTCAGCTTATTATATCTCTCGTGATGAAATTATAACCACACAGTAAATAATACTACATAACAAAACCAAGCGTAGTGGTGGAGTGGTAACACTCTGGCCTCGCAATCGAGAGAACACGGGTTCGAATCCCGCCCAGACATGCAGATTTAGTTTTTTCCATGGTTTCCCCAAATCAGTCCATGTGAATGCCGGGATGCTTCCTTTAAAAGTCAAAGGCCGAATTCCTTCTCGTCCCTTGTCCCCAACCCTTTCCCGCCTCTAATGACTTAAACAAAAGTAATAAAAGCATAAAATTTGTGTCTAAAGATAATTTACTTCATAAACGGTAAATACAATGTACTCTGCTGATGATGCAGATGACAAAACAGTAAAATTTAGAATTGTTGTCTGTCCCCTCATCCTACAAAAACCAATGCACAAATTTTAAAGAAACAGCACGTAGTTCTTGCGTATGTTATTGGCTGTAATATATAGGGAACTTTTATCCAAATAAGTAACGTAGTTTCCCATGTTACAGCGATCAAAGCCATAGTTACCAATAACACAGGAACTAAAACCGTAATTTTTTTTTTTCTATCTGTGCGCGCATCTCGCAAAAACTAAAAGGGATTGTAATAACACATCGCATAGATGTAGCTAGTGTCATCAGTTAAGACATAGCATACTTTCTATCCCAGTTAGTACCAGTTAGTTGTTGGTCTGTGATAGACATCCAAAGAATGTATTTTTTATATGTGTTTGTCCGGATAGCACAAATAATAATTATTTTAAAGAAACTATACATATGTCAAGTTAATGAAATCTTACGTTACGTTTCGATTCAACATTGACAAGCTGAGACATAAAAAAAAATGTTCCGTAATAAAATATATCAATTTGATAGTGTCTAGTGCAGTCAAAACATTTCAAGTCGAATGCATCTTGGGATCAGAACTCACGTAATAATTTAGAGTCTGTGCACCTTCGTAAATTAATTTTAGTCACAATTTTTATTGGTTTTTATGCTTTATACTGAATCATCACGTCGTTCTTAAACACTGTTGATAAATTAATGATAAAAATCAGGAGAAGTGCAGTTATGTAGATTAATTTTTACTATTCTCAAATCCCATTTTATTTAACTCTTTCCTTGATGTTGATTCATCACAAAATTCGTATCAAAATTGAGTAAATTAAAGGTGATGGTTTACAAAACGAACAAAAAATGTCCGGTTACTACTCTGGCCTCGCATTCGGGAGAACGCCCGTTCGAATCCGGGTCCGGGCATCCAGATTTGAGTTTTCCATGGTTTCCCCAAATCGCTCCAGGAGAATGCCGAGATGCTTCCTTCAAAAGTCCATGGACGAATTCCTTCCCGTTCCTTGTCCCCAGTTCCACACCGCCTCTACTGACCTAGACGTCGACGAAGCGTAAAACCATACGTAAAAAAAAAAAAAAAAGGTCCAAGAAGACCACAGGTCCACGAAATCACGGGCATTGCTAGTAAATAGATATTTCTGTATGCAGGAATTATATTTGTTTCAGTAGTTTCGGTACCTATTTTTAATCTTATATATATATAAATAAAAGAAGTGTGTTTCCCTATATTTCATTTTTCAGCCACCAATACCTAGCACAGATCACTGGTGTTTGTGTGTGGAAGCAGCTTGGAGTTTCCTGTCATGCACAACGTTGGAAGAATGTCGATAGCTGTGGGGATGTGGGAGATATGATGATTAAAGTTGGTCAATGCAGGGCTTTTTCATATTTCGACCAAAAATTTGTGTCTCCTTATACTTCTCTTTCTTGCCACAATTACATAGCATAGTGCATTGGTGTTTGTGTGTGGTAGTAGAATGGTGTCTCCTGTCGTTCACTATGTTTGTTAGATGTCGCTAGCTATGGGTGTATGGGAAATATGGGGGTTGAAAGAGGTCGACCTGCGGCAATTTCATATTTCTGCCAGAGACGCATGTGTCTAGATGTATAACTTTTCATCGAAAACTATTTATCGCAAATCACTGGCGTTTGTGTGTGGTAGTAACACCGAGTCACCTTTCGATGACAACGTTTTCCGAATTTCAGTAACTGTGGGAGTGTGGGAGATATGGTGGTTGAATGTGGCCGATCAAGGATATTTTCGTATATTGACCTATCATATGTGTCTCCGCATATTTCACTTTTCTGCCACAACTACATAGCATAGAGCATTGGTGTTTGTGTGTGGTAGTAGAATCGTGTCTCCTGTCGTGCACTATGGTTGTTAGATGTCGGTAGCTATCAATCCATATTCTTTACAAACACGAACGAAGTCGTAGGTACCAGCTAATTCATATATAAAACACTGATATGATCTGTTGTGTTCATAAAATATACCAAAGAGGAAAGGAAGAAGTTGACTTATTTCAGTTACTTCGATTAAATTACTTTCTGGAGAAAGTATTTTAAAACAGATACCAGAAACAGAATAATATAGGAAGCGATGCTAGTGGGAATAAATTAAATTGTGGAGAAAAAAGTAATTTCCTGCAGAAAAACCATGGAGCTTGATTGAACACATTAAAACTCGGGCAATTACAAATTGTATTATTGTTAATATGGCGTTCTAAATTCATTTATTTCTTAGAGAGAAAATAAATTGACTGTTTTTTCCCTAGAGACTGTTATAATAAGATTTGTTACGAAAGCTCCCTTACTTATTCCATGGTGGTTAGAGTGTGATTGAATATTTTTTTTTTTTTTTTTCCCTCAGAGCACCAACGGTCTTCCATGTAGTGCTGTTATATTGGTGCAAGAGTGTTTATGAATCATCGGGTGTGGTGTCTAGCACCTATTTGTGACTACACGTTTAATCTTAAAAAGACCTACTAAAGTAGGAAAGATGAATTGCCCGGAATTATATCTAACTACGAAGCAAAAATCATGTAACAAAGGAAAAGCGAAAACAAAAAACAAAAAAAAAAAATGAAAAAAAAACCTGTTATGACAGAGATTTGTTGTAAAACTTTAAGAATGTATGATCTGATTCGTATCGGTTTATTATTTCTGAAATCATTGCAAACATAACTACAATATTTCTCAGAGCTCCAGCTTTAAGAAGAAATAAACTCCAGTTACCAGAGTTGTGGCATTAGACATAAATAGACAGCAAACATTCAAAAAAACTTGTCTGTGTCAGTGATTTTCTAGTTTTCGCTGATCCTATTTATGTTGGAATTGTTAATCTTTTGAATTTATAATTTTTTGATTTAACCTCCTTGTACCTTTTTGTAATAATGTTTGAAAGGGATGTCATTCATAATTATTTCCAACGAATAAGGATAAGTGATTAAATGCCTTTACGTCACAGATGATGGGTCATTTTGTTTATGTTCGGTGTGCTAGCAAAAGCTGAATCACATCTCACAATATTATACACTCCTGGAAATTGAAATAAGAACACCGTGAATTCACTGTCCCAGGAATTGGAAACTTTATATACACACTCCTGGGGTCAGATACAACACATGATCACACAGACAGAACTATAGGCACATAGACACAGGCAACAGAGCATGCACAATGTCGGCACTAGTACCGTGTATATCCTCCTTTCGCAGCAATGCAGGCTGCAATTCTCCCATGGAGACGATCGTAGAGGTGCTGGATGTAGTCCTGTGGAACAGCATGCCAAGACATTTCCACCTGGCACCTCAGCTGGACCAGCGTTCGTGCTGGACGTGCAGACCGCGTGAGACGACGTTTCATCCAGTCCCAAACATGCTCAATGGGGGACAGATCCGGAGATCTCGCTGGCCAGGGTAGTTGACTTACACCTTCTAGAGCACGTTGGGTGGCACGGGATACATGTGAACGTGCATTGTCCTGTAGTATATTGAGAGATTTTAGTTATAATATGTTCTAACTTTCGTTCGGGATAATTTTTCTCAAGCTGCAGCTATGTAATATAATTCCACCCAACGAGGCAGAGCTCAAGGTTGAGCAAAGTCACTTCCCGTGGGAAGCAGTCCCCCTACCAAGGTAACCGAGAAAGCCCTTAGCAAGGGATTTTAGACGAATAGGATTAAGTCACATGACTTCTCCCCACCACGTTTCTACTCTGGAGAGCGCAGTCTGGAACGGCCTCCGGGGCAGTCGTTTCGCCGATTCAAAGGATGGACCACGTCGCCATACGGCATGCAGATTTTACTAGGTAATGGCTGATGCAATTTATACCCTCTGGCTGGCTGAGAAAGAATATCCCGAGTGGCAGGATTTTATTAGTAGCATATGCCTTTTATGAGAGCTAGTTTATGAAGTGTTTTTCATTTATTTCAAGTGTATGTCTATGTGCCCATTTTTACCGAAGTATTAAAGTCACTCAATTCTTTCAACTACATGTTTTCATTTGTATCGCTGATTCCTGCTCATTACTAGCTATAAGTGTGGGCAGAACGTAGTCACTCTGATCTTATGGCCACATATCTTCGAAAGCTAATCGAGGAGTGGTTGATCAGAGGCGAATCCAAACTTTGGCCGTGGTGACTAGCCGCTCAGTTACTACAGTCCTGTTGGAACAGCATGTTCCCTTGCCGGTCTAGGAATGGTAGAACGATGGGTTCAATGGCGGTTTGAATGTACCGTGCACTGTTCAGTGTTCCCTCGACGATCACCAGAGGTGTACGGCCAGTGTAGGAGATCGCTCCCCACACCATGATGCCGGGTGTTGGCCCTGTGTGCCTCGGTCGTATGCAGTCCTGATTGTGGCGCTCACCTGCACCGCGCCAAACACGCATACGACCATCATTGGCACCAAGGCAGAAGCGACTCTCATCACTGAAAACGGCACGTCTCCATTCGTCACTCCATACACGCCTGTCGCGACACCACTGGAGACGGGCTGCACGACGTTGGGGCGTGAGCGGAAGACGACCTAACGGTGCGCGGGACCGTAGCCCAGCTTCATGGAGACGGTTGCGAATGGTCCTCTCTGATACCCCAGGAGCAACAGTGTCCCTAATTTGCCGGGAAGTGGCGGTGCGGTCCCCTACGGCACTGCGTAGGATGCGACGGTCTTGGCGTGTGTCCGTGCTTCGCTGCTGTCCGGACCCAGGTCGACGGGCACGTGCACCTTCCGCCGACCACTGGCGACAACATCGATGTACTGTGGAGACCTCGCGCCCCACATGTTGAGCAATTCGGCGGTACGTCCACCCTGCCTCCCGCATGCCCACTATACGCTCTCGCTCAAAGTCCGTCAACTGCACATACGGTTCACGTACACGCTGTTGCGGCATGCTACCAGTGTTAAAGACTGAGATGGAGCTCCGTATGCCACGGCAAACTGGCTGACACTGACTGCGGCGGTGCCCAACCGCTGCGCAGCTAGCACCCTTCGACGGCCAACACTGCTGTTCCTGGTGTGTCCGCTGTGCCGTGCGTTTGATCATTGCTTGTACAGCCCTCTCGTAGTGTCCGGAGCAAGTGGTGGGTCTTACACACCGGCGTCAATGTGTTCTTATTTCAATTTCCAGGAGTGTACTACAAAGATGAAATGTAAAAACATTAATGCAGTAAAAACTAATGATTGTCTGAAAGTAATAATAAGATTAAGTATTTTGCACAATAAATCCTTTTACTTTCCTTACACATGGTGAAAAAATAAAACACCAATAACCAATCTGTAATCGTACCAGCAGGTTTTAATATCAATACCTCTGAGGTTCTAGAATGAGGTTGATAATCGAATTCTATAATAGTGTCAAAACTTAAGTTATTTGAATTGAGATTTTGTAATGTTTGTGACAAACCAGTGATTGTAAGAGTAAATACAGCTGTCAGCATAACTGTAATTCTTCACTGTTTTAGCCGTCTCATTAATGCTGTTGGACGCAAGTAATGGCAGCCATTTAACTTCTAGACTAAACTTTCTTGTATTTTATCTTTTGGACGATCAAGTTGGCAAGATAAATAGAATGATCAAACGCAATGTAATAACTATCTCAATTAAAATAACAAGCAACTTCTTTGTTAAATATGGTGTGTCAGAATGAAGTAAACCAGTTTACCATTTGCCTCTGGAACATTTTCCTTATGTAAAGAAACTAAAACAACAAAGATATGAAGGTAAACTAGGATCATACATATTTCCAATCGAAATTTTATTGTTTTAAGAACACGCTGATCCTTGATACCGTAATAGCATTTGTACCCGTGATATCTGTTCAAATTTGCAGTTGCTATAAAGCTCTTATAACATTTGTGACTACAAAAAAAATCGCTTACAATATTCACATTTCTGCCATTTATCAAAGGCAATAGTGAAATATGCATGGTAATAACACATTTCTATTTGTATCACATCTGGCGCAAATTTGCTAGTCTTTGAGCAGATTCTTTCCGTAACTCCATAAAGAATCTTTGCTATCTGATTTATGACAGTCTAACCCCGTAATGAACAGGAATAATTCGATAAGGTACGAAATTATTCCGACTATCCGCTTCTTTATTATCTTGTCTATCACTTTATATTTGGCACTGTCTTCCACGACATTATTCTCCATTTCTGTTAAGTTTTATTCGATTTATACATGACAGATATTTCCGCATTTTAATTAGAAAAACGAAAAAGTTTCCAATAGCTGCATAAAAATGAATTTCCGTTGAAAGTATTTCACTTCAGTTAGCAGATTCCAGTTATTTAAATTTTAGTGCAGTGAACTGCTAGCATTAATTACTTTTCATGTTAGCTTTCGGTTAGACATAATTGTTTGTAATTACCCCTAAAAATTTATTATAAGCAATAAAAATATATTACTAAAGGCGCACTCGAATATAACTCTAGGCTAGGATTAAATCGTATAATGACTTAAAATGTAATACAAGAATCTATTTCTTTTGCTTCGTAAAAGTTTACCAATACTGTTAATTTATAATGGTCGATTCTTTGTTTACAGTGTTAAATTTTTCGTATGAGAAGATAAAATTATAATAAGCTAAGTTTTTTTTTATTCTTTAAAATATTCTACCTTAAAATTTACGGTACATCTTATAGCGGTAAGTGACCAAGGAGCAGAGCAATAAATCGTAACTCCTTCATAGGGGAACAAATAGGCAACACCGATCACACTGCATTGTAGATTATCGCTACTTTACGACATACCCACAAAAGATCACGCTACAACACAGATGAGCACTCCATCCTTTGGATTGTATCAACATTTTTATTCTTTTCTTACTAAGTAATTTATTTAATATTCCAGTTATAACGTTAATTAAACCATTACATTCCAATAAGTATAAGATATTTTGGAATTTAATTGAAGTTAAAAAGGTACATCAACAGAAAAATGCTTTGCTACAAAAAGAAAACCAAAAGGTAAACGTATTATTACGCACACCAATAAGCGCGCGAGCGTAGACCCGAAAAAAATGTTAGTGTAGCCTATAAAACACTCGAATCAAGTCATAGTACTTGCTACAGGCTGATATTTTCTCTTTGATTTCTCTTTGTTTTCTCTTGCTGCATGTGAGGCCCACTTTTTCAGAGGACACCTCTCGTCTCATTAAGTTTTTATGTTCACTGTCCATCGACAAAAAAAACTGTAGTGGAGGTATGTACAGCTCCAACGACAGATACCGTCGAAAAGGACAAATCTAGGAAAAGTCCACGAATCTCTGATGCGGTAAGTCAGAAAACGAAATACTGTGAAGTTGTTTCCAATAGCACTCATGATCCCAATAAATAATAGCATGAAGTGTTTTCGGCAAACGTCAAGCATTTCTTTCTCGCTTGCCACAAAAGCATTCTGTCATCAGAAACAAAACAAGCTAGAGACGTTTTGTTTCGTTGAAAACTACAAAATATTCAGTTACGAGTGAAGCTAAATTTGTCCAAGAAGATGCCGGTAGGCTGGGAGCGATACGTTTCAGAAATTCAGTACCCACGCTAAAAAGCTCAGCGCCAGAATAAACGAACAAGGTATGAATTATCACCTACGAAAAAAAAAGTTTTATAATTAAGTATTATATACCACAACCATTGGAACGTGGAATTCTGGGAAACTACTTCGAGCAGTTACTCAAATGCCAAGAATCTAAGGAAAGATTACCTATGGGAGATACAATGTATGTCAATCCACCACCTGAACCACCAAGTTTGCAACATTTTTTTTTTTATCTGCTTAACGTCTCTCTAACAGCGAGGTCTTTAGAGACGGGAAAGGATGGGGGGCAAGGAATGGGAAGGAATTCGGCCATGGCCTTTTGAAGGAAGCATCCCGGCATTTGCCTGGAGTGATTTGGGAAACCATGGAAAACCCAAATCTGGATGCCCGCGTATTCGAACCAAGTTTGCATGTTACTGCCGTCACCAAACGCCTCAAGAATAACAAGGCACCTGAGGATGATGGCATCATTGCGGAAGCCCTTAAAACAGGTGGAAGTACTATCACAGAGGCCATACACCAAATCCTGACTGAATGCCGGGACACCAGAATGATCCCTGACGACTGGAGAACAGCACTAATACATCCACTGCACAAAAAAGGAAACAGTGGTGACGTAAACAACTATCGGGGAATATTAATGTTGCCAGTAGCCTACAAAGTTCTGTATAGGATTTGACAGGACAATGTGGAGAATTAGTGTGGCAACACTATTGGTGAATATCAGGGAGGATTTTGCCGAAGACGGTCTTGCAGCGAGCAGATCTTCAATCTAAAAACAATTCTGCAATTAAAATGTATGAGAAGAGCGAACGTCACAGTAATATTTGTGGACTTCAAGAAGGCTTACGATTGACCGCCAAACACTCTTCGCAGAGCTGCGAGAGCGTAGTGTAGATTATAAAACACGCACCCTCATAGAACAAACTCTCACAGACTCCTACTCCCAAGTAAATTTCAGAGGAGAACTGTCCCGGAGTTTCCAGATCAAACTGGAGTGTGTCAAGGAGATGGCCTCTCACCCATTCTGTTCAATCTGGTGGTCGACAAAGTCATCAGAACCTGGGAACTTGCGCTGAAGAAAATTGGAATCAAACCAGTCACCATTGGAGCCGGAACACGAAAGATCTAAATCTTGCAGATGACATCGCAATCCTAACCAATGATTCTAAGGACCATGTCATTGCTGTCCAAATCCTACACCAGATTGCGGAGAAGACAGGACTACAGATATCGTACGAAAAGACCAAGTACTTGAAGAGTCGGCACTCCGCGAAAGCCCCGTTGATGACCATCCATGGCAAGATTGGAAAAGTCGATCGATTCCGATACCTTGGTGAATGGGTCCATCCCAATGCTAGAGATGGAACCTCCATGACAGATGTGCTAAACTTAACGCAGCATATCAACTGTCCCGAAATCATTACAAGTGTCACTCCTCAACTTTTTCGTTTCCTTTAATTGTTTCTTCGTCTGACACCGCCATTACAACGTTAATTATACGTTTCACGCATCGTTACATATGGCTTCCTATCCACCTGTCTTCTATACCGCACCTGCCTAACAAACTAAAGGGATTCTACCTCATCATTGAGCGAGGTCCTTTCAACGAACGTGTCGCTCTTATAGACGAAGTTTATTCTTCCATTGTTATGCCCAACTGAGGAGCGCAAATGAACTAATTTAGCAGATGTGTTTTTCTTCTTTTCCCAAAATCTCTTCAACCTCTTGATCAGCTCTTTTCTACGTTTTTTCCGTCAAGATGTTCCTTCTTCTAATATACTGTTTGTTAGCAAATTAGAGGTTTTTGACCACGCTACTAATCAGCATCTGTCCTTTATGATATCATCTGTGATTCCTATTTCCTGGAGATCATTTTCGATTTCAATTAGCCAATTGTTTCTGATTTTCATTGAAATGGCCCTGTTGAGAATTTCTTAGTCTGTTGTTACTCATTCTGATGATATGGTCGAAAAATTTAACTCGTCTTTTCCTGAAACTGTCTGGAATATTTTCCGGATACTGATATAGTTCATGTGATTTAATCAATGATCCACCGGCAAAAATCAATGTACGAAGCTTATCATTGAAGCAATATCAATATCCATCAATCATTTTATTTTGCAATATTTAAGTAACGGATTCAATTCCATACCACCAGTGAGAACTTTGAAAGAAAGTATAATGTTTTGATTGTGAAAAAATAGCAGCTGACAGTAATTTATTAGTTTTAGAACAGCAAGTGTTATAAAATAAATCTTTCTGAAATCCATTCAGTCACATGATTAATCACCGACCTTAACACAGAAAACGTTGCAATTGATTTTCCTGTCTTAGGATAATTAATGAAGGTAACTGAAAACAATACACTTGACGACTACTGTCAGGATATGTTAACACGTTATTGTTTACGACTTTTGCGATGATTTTATTGAGTAATGCATTACAGTATCCATAAACTGTTGTGCACCACTGCTTCCACTTAATATTAGCGCATACGTGTGTAAAATAAATATTTAGTTCTAAAATAGTTATAGTTAGTTCTAGTCTTCCTGAGACATGTTTGTTGCCTAATAACATTAGATCTATTGATACTTCTTCAGCAACAGCATGGTTGCCAACCGTCCGGTTTTCGACCGGATTGTCCGGTACTAACACGATTTGTCCGTGTCCGATTCACTACACGTGACCGGAAACGAAATGTCCGGTTATTAAGAAATTTTAAAAATTACGGTTTGACGGTTTGTCAGATGTGTAGGAAGTAAACAAGGTCACCGCGTCTCGCTTATCTCCCATCCGCTAAACATAATTCAACCGTTTCGCTCTGTGTTCAAAGGTTTACGACAGTTAGTCGCATATCAGATTATCGTGAAGCGATTGGTTTATTGTTTCAGTTACCTACACTATATCGAAAACGGAACGTCGTTTTCGTTTTTTACGAGGGGAATAAAAGAATGAATAGTGTTATTAATTTGTACCTTACAAATACATAATGAATAAAAGAAAATAAAGAAACGTAACTGTCTCTTCAGAAACGAGTGGTTGTCAAATGACTGGTTTAAAACTTGGCTGCATAAGGAAAACGATTGTACCGCATATCGTAAAATTTGTAAAATGACTTCCACTGTGCAATTTGAGGGCATAAAAGCAATGAAATACGGTTTCCTCTGCAGAGGTTTTTGTTATTTTTTTCGGTCACGACCGTCATAACAATTATACGTAAAATTAAAAAAGAATTGCCCCATAAATTTTACATTTTATAACATATACCCTCCTACCGCCACGGGCGAATGTCCTACTTTTGATATCTGGAAAATTCAACATTTCTCCGGTCGTGGAAATCTGGAAAAGTTGGCAAACCTAGTTGTGTTAGTTCTGACAATTTCTATGTTATGATGAGAATGTTCCCGTCTCATTGTCTTCGTAAAGAAAGGTTGAAGTTTTTCAGCTGTGAAGTTCTGAAAATGGGATGCACTATCAAAAAATTTCTAATTCTATATATGTAACACAGTCGAAACGAAGCGACTGAATATTACTTCAGAAAAGGGACCATGCGAGAGAGCTCCAAGTACGTAATTATATCAACACGCCTTCGAAATCCAATTCAGTGTTTTTGGCTTACGACAATAATAATACTTAAGAAGAGATCGTAGACATGTGCTATAGCGGAACTCCGGAACAGAGGTTATAAAAAAGAATTGTTTACAGCAGTTTTTCCAAACAATAGTGGAGAGGAATAAGTGACATCACAGATCTCATTGTTGCAGCCTCTGAACAAAGTTTCATGATTCCAACATTGGCGATCACTTTGGACAGGTAATATACATAATAATATGAGATAAAACTGTACGAATAGTTTCTGACTTCATATAAGCCTTAAAAACGAAGAAAGATTTTCTGAGTTCCATAATATTAGATCGAGTTTTTACTTATTATTTTTGTAAATTTCCTGGATAATCAATGCAAAAAAATCGGGAAACTTGGTAGTAGGGAAAGAACTCGTACAGTGCTAAACTAACATTATGGATAAAACTGCACCAAAAAGAACATCGTATCTGAATCCATATGAAGAGAAATAATACGAACGGAGCATATAATATTAAGCATTAAATAATTGTTAATGACAACAAAGTATAAAATCACTAACAAAATTAAAAGTAACGGAACAAACAACTTTTATGTAACACCCGTTCGATTTCACAACATGTACCACAAAAGTACTGCTTACAATGCAAATTTCCCATGTGTGAAGAGAGTTATGCAGATATGTATATGATAATGTTTTCTGTTGTATAAGTTTGAAGGAACTTAGCGAATACTTCGACACAAGGATTAACACTTCTAAGCAATATACAACCTTTTTTCTGTCCGTCGCAAACTGGATCTATAGAAAATTTAAGGAAAATGTCAGCAAAACCAGAATGCACTAATCCTCAAGATATGGAAAGGTTCAACTCTTGCCGATTAAAATCCAGTCATCCTGCCAAGGACCTCAGAGAAAGCGCGTATGATAGCAATACAGCTTGGCTGATTTAATGGACATACCAAGCTCCAGGTGTGTGGAACTGAATCTCTGATGCCAATAATCCAACTTTAGGTGTTAACCGTTCCAGAAGTATCTGGATATGGGTGAACAGAATCCGTACAAGTCATGGCAGATGTCTTGCTTCGTTTTTTTTGTGTGAGTCTGCAGGTTGTGATTGCAGTGATGCATATCAAACCATCACCAACGTAGTTTTGAATGCATTTAAAGAAGCTTCCAAGGAAAAAATTAAGATTTCATACATGGGTCACCAAAAAATCCATTAGAGAGCTTGACATTAAACTAAAACTATGTAATTCTTTCTATTTGTACTCTTGTTGACATGTTACTAGTCAACTTTCTTTTCCGACGATTACTCTAAGATTCTTTCTGCACTGTATGTCCCAAATCAGCTCTCTTCGCCTCTTCACCTGCTCTACGCATCGTGTCGTTTTTGTAGGTCTCCTTTCTTTCCCATTTTTCAAGCGGCGCTAATTGCAGAGTTCACCTCTCATGAGATTAGACGTTGTAATCTCTTCTTCACTAACGTCTTTTACAATGTTTCGACCACTAGATATTTTCGTTTCTGATTCTATCCTTCCGTGTAATGTTTTCTATGCCTCTCAGAAATCCCACCTCTGCCACTTGCAAACTGCTTATATTTCTCTTTACCCACGAACAGTTTTCACCGTATGCTCCACCTACACACTCTTGATCAGAAGAAAAAATGCCCACTAAATTATTCTCTGTCCTATTTTCTTCTATTATTAGTTTCTTTGATTCCCAAGTAAACAAATCACTTTACCCATTCCAATTTCTTCTCATCGAGTGACACATTGTTTCATGTGCCATTTTTTCTTCACCTCTTCATTATTATTTTTTTTCCTCACTCGTCTCGAGGCCATTTTTTATCGTTGTCATCGTCCATTTTTCCAGTTTTTTTTTCGAAATTCTGTTTTGCCTCTTTCAATACTATTATTTCATCTACATATGCAATTACATTTAACTCCGCTGGATTTCTATATCCCCATTCATCTAATACCGCATTAAATAAAATAGGCGACAATACACTTGTTAACCTTAATCAATTTTCCGTCCAAAATCAATCTGAGTTTCTATTATCAATCAACACACAATTTTCGCACTTCTCACAAAAGTTCGCTATTCGTTACACAATTCTTTCAATTATTTATCTATTTTTTTGGCCTGACCATATGATATTTTTGTGTGTATTGTTACCCTTGTAAGCAGCCATACACTAAGTACATAAAGTAGGAAGTTAATTAAACCCTCTGTGTTGGCTCAGGTATTTTGCGGCACCGTGAGGGTGTCCGCCGCGCTGTATGAGGTTTGCTGGTTCGAATGCTAGTGGTCGACAGGGCAGCAGAAATGGTGGGCATTATTCCTAATCACCACATTGTGGGTCATAGTCCTTGGTTAAATCACAAACCTGTCCACAGTGGGTATGGAGTGAGGGCATACAATGCTGTTGATAATGATTGCTCCGTCGGATGGTGACGGTAAGCATGACGACCTCTTTATGTCCTTCGGGAGAGTAGGCCTGAATATGTTGGCACCACATTTTACCATCTCCATTTTTCCATCTTTTAATCATTCAAAATACAACAAAATCACACTACACTGAATTTACACACATCAAAATCGTCTACACATAATTAATAAACACGTAATGGAGCGTCCGTTAATTATGTAAGGTGAAATAGGGTGGGGGGGGGGTCAACGGAAATCACGCGAAAGTTGATTTTAGGGGGGTATTATCGTCCAAAAACCGACTTTAGAGGGGGGTAAAGGTCTCAAAATTTTTCGAGATCGATTGGTAGGGGGGGGGGGTTTTCTACGTCAAAATCTCATGTCATTTTATAGGGGGGGAGGGTCCGACCAAATCTCACCAGAGGGGGAGGGGGATCCGGAATTCAGGAAAAACACCTCACGTCTTTAATGGACTTCCATCATGGGGGAAGGCAAACGGAGACCCCTGTAAGTAATATTTCCCATTAAAAATTACTCACCAAAGTAAGTTGGGAAGAATAAATAATTTAGTTGTTTTGAATTGATAGGACGGGTGACGCCCCGTATGTGAGCGCGTCTGGTCTGGTGGAGCAAGTTTTAATCTGTCTCGCTGCTAATCGCTCCCATTCCAAGGGGACGCGAACAGACACAAGAAATGGACGACAGCTTTACTGACTCGACATTTCCAGTTAATTAGCCTCCCGCTTTTAACGATCTGTTGATTATTTTAGCATATAATTTACAGCTTAATTAATTGACTGGCTACTTACGGGTCCCGATACCACGATAAGCTCGGCCCGGCCTGTTTTTACTGCGCTATGTGGCGCCGGGTATGACGATAACTCCAAACTTATTCCGAGGCAGGTGAACAAATTAAAGCGAGCCACACTCAGACAGTGTAAACTAGGAGCCTGTTACCAGGTCTCAAGACCTAAACGGCCAACGCTTTTTATATTTTCCCCAGTGCACGAGGCCTGGGAGTTTTTACTTATCTGCCACAGTGTATCAGAACTCTGCCTGAAGGTCCTTGGGATCAGTCGACATGTGGAACCCCAAACTGATTTATGTTCTCATTAATTGGTCTAAAATAACTTAGCGCAACAAAAAGAAGGACAAAAAATACTGAAAACTTCTGGAGACTTTATAAATGCGTCGAGCTTTCAGTAAATAGATAAAACTTTTATTTTAATATTGGGAAGTGTAATGAATATTTTCTAGTAGAAAAGGTAAACACGTAAGTATAAGAAGTTCTCTTAACAGTCTGCTATATATTAAGATCACCTGAGTCGGTCTTTAAAACTTCTATTAATACTTGTGAAAACCCATCAAACTCAACATAAATTCTTCAAAATTTACAGAGCGACCCATTAGCTCGTATTTCTGCCAGACTGGATCACGTGGTCACGACTCACGATATTAAAAAGTAATTTTTGTCCCTAAAAATTTATTTTTGTTACTTTTAGGTTCTTTTCAACGCGTTTTTGGCATAATTCGATATTAAGAGGTTCAACAATGATCAAACTCAAGAGATAAATCAGATCAGGTCACGCTGTGATCTTTTGGTTTCTACAAAATCCCCAACTTGATTAGTGCCAAAAGTGTTGAGTGGCTCAACCAAGGTTGACAGCGTAATCAGTATGTTGTATCAACGCGGTACGTGAGGGGTTGACATTTAAGAGACTGAGTGTTCCATTGCCAACCCTTTCAGTTTTCCATGGTCTACTGAAACTATTCCAAGGAATGCCTGTATGTATCCCTCAAAAGGTCTGTACACTATCACGCATAATTCTTCGAAGATCCGGAAGAGATGGTGACTTTACTTTTCAAATAAAAATTAATCAGTTCCTGTTATTTTGGCTTTTTTGTAAAGACAAATACCCATTACCGTATCATAGACAAAGTACGCATTTACCTGCCTGAAAATGTCTACCAACTGGGAACTATTTTAGTCCGTTACCATACCCAAAATGCGATGTCCGGTTTTATACGTACTTAGCAAGAGAGTAACTTAACGGTCGCTAAACTCATCATCAAATGACGTTAAATTTTCTGCATTCAGTATCGCTGTGCGAGGTACAGTTCTCTCTATTATTGTAACAAACAACTTTTGTTGAATGGGTTTGCTACTAACCACCACAGTGTATTGGAGTTTCCTTTTATAAATAGTAAAACAAATGAAGAAAGTGTATTTTACTACCGCTATTAATTTTTTGTTGTTTTGTTTGTTTGATAGCTTTTACGACTCGTCAACATCAACTTTAGAGTTTGGACGTGATGGGGAAAAAGGAACTGGGAGAAATTCGGCAATGGCCTATTCAATGAATCATCTAGGCATTCCTTGGAATCGTTTCAGTAGATCATGGAAAACTGATATCTGAAATGGTTGGAAATGGAACACTGAGTCTCTTAAATGTTAACCACTCACGTACCGTGCTGGCACAACATGCTGATTACTTGTTTTTATAAAATGTTGATTCATTTTTGTAGAGATGTATTGGATTTTGATAGAAAGTGGAAAATGTTTCACTATACATAACGGCTACGCAAGGTAGAAGCATTATAATGATCTGTTGATGTTATAACTGTCACCAAGTATAGTTTGAGCTGTTCCAATGTTACCCGATATGTATAATGTGCCTGTGGTATTACACTCATGTCAACACACACACCTGGCAGCACAGTACGAGACTTTTTCGTGTGGGCAGAGGCGTTGAGTGCAGAGGTTTTGGCTGCATGTTGCGTGTATCTGGCACACAGCATTCGAGTCATATCGAAGCAGGATGGCATCTGGAAGACGATACGCGTAGGGTCATCGGCAGATTAGAGGCCGGCTATAGTCTGCGTCAGGTGAGCCAGGAGTTGCATGTGACGTCATTCCACGACTGTGGTGACGATTACACGAGAAAGGAAACATTCAACGGCAGTACGAGCAAGGTCGGTCACCCAGCGCCTGGATAGTTATGATGCCTTCAGTTTCAGAAGACTTCAATCTTGAGTAACACCTGTTCTGGCTAAAGACCTTGCGGCAGCCTCTGGGTCGCACATCAGTCTGCTGGGAGAAGTTGCTCTATATGCTCAGCGACCCGTCAGATGCATTTCCCTCACACAAAGGCAACGCGTGACTCGCTGAGTGAGGTGTGTTACTCAGCATGTTTCCATCCAGCAACAAGCCTGCTCACAGCTAAATCGCGCTTTAGCCTGGAGGATGACGCTCGCAATCTGGTCATCTGACTTGCTCTTGGGACACAATACAGTCCTTCCAGTGTTGTGGAAAGGGACCGATGTGACGGTGCCTGTGATCTCGTCTGAGCCGGCATTATGTTAAGAGCGCGTACATGTGTTTCCTTGGGTACTGTGACAGCTGCTGTTTAGAGTGATGAGAGCCTGGAAAAGCATCTGCGTCTGTTCCGAAGCGCATATGAACCCGGATTCAATCTGATGGATAATAATGCTCAGCCATACTGGGCTGGCCTGGTGAAGAGTACCTGCAACAAAAGAACATCGCAGTTACCACACGTCTAGGACGGCCAGCTCGTCTGAACGTGCATGGGACGCTCTATGCTGAAGGATTGCAGCCATCGCGGACCATTGTTTACCTCCAACTGGCGCTTGTTGAACAAAAGGGATGCTGAAGGGCCATCACACCGTTGAACATGCCACCGCTGGACGGACACCGCACACGGTTAGTGCTTCCCATTGTCCATGTCTACTTTCCCTGTATACCTTGTACTGTGACACGATTAAAATTGTGTCCAACGACACTTTTAGTACACACATTGTCACCTTGCACATAACATCAAGCTCTCGAAAGTCATAGTGACGCTCGCAGAGATTGATATGCCACGTTGTGACGGTCACATATATGTTATAGATTATTCCATGGTAGGCAAGCATACTAATATAAATTCCTTGAGATTTAGTTAAATTCGTGTTGTCGTTGTTTGAGATGTTGTTGGTTGCCAGGAGCGACATAACTGAGCGACGTAGTTGAGTCGTTACCTTGAGTTCGTAAATTCACTGTACGAACTGGGAAGTATCACAAGAAGTCCGATATAAAAGTAACAGTCTTAGTATCAGCTGGTGTTGGTGGATAAATTATTAAATGATTGAAATAAAAGTTATCACCAGAAGAATGAATCGCTTGTGCATCTGTTCAATAGTTAGATGCTATCTATGAAAATAAGCTAAAGAAGAAAGGGCGACCGTATTTGAAGACAATAGAATTATTTTCCACATAAGATTACGTAAATCACAGGCACCAGGCTGAAAGAAACCAATCTAAGCGAGAATATTTAACACAACGTGTGGCCAATAAGATCCTTGATCTTTTGGAAAATCTTAACTGAGAATTCCTTAAATATCTTCCACACAACTCCGATGTCTTCCAAAGTGACTCTCATATCTACGGCCCATTAAAGCTCTTTAAGAAACCACTGAATGTTCAACGGTTCACCTGTGACAAGTAAAACAGGATGACGCGAGACTGGTTATAATTATAAATAACTCAGTTCTTACGCTTTTAACAGATTTACATTTATTGTTCACAACTCCAATTCTTCTAGGAACTACATCGGACTTATAGTATTCGAAGAATGCACGGTTCTCCTGCAGTGAAATGGTTTCAAAGCAACCGTTCGGCCTTTACGTCGCTAACCTCTAGCTATCTCTTGATTTTCCTATCGCCATGGCAACTTACATTTCCTTGCTATAGGAGTAAATATATCAATTTTCGTTTAATTTCATGCCACAAAAATATGGTTTTCTTATGAAATGTTTCTGTTCTGTCACAAGGACACAGCGGAAAATAGGGTCCATCAGAACAGAAAAGTTTCTTCACTGACGTCATCCACTACATTCAAGTTATTCTTTACATAATAACGGTAGTTTCCTTTCCATTTGAGAACAGCTTGTATATGCAGAGTGAGAAGCATCTCTGAAAATTGTGATTGCCAGTTTCAACATCCCCATTTGATGGACTCATTAATACAAGGTGACTGTGTCCAGCGCCGACAATCGGTTAGCTGGATCGAGTCTTGGTGGTGGAGGAAATTTTGGACGTCAACAATTGTCCGGCAGTATAGGAGAGGCGATGCACAGCACCTAACCACCAGCTTGTGCACCAAAGTCCTGTGTTACATCCCAAACATCTCCGCAGTATGTATGGAGGAAGGGCATACGACACTGTTAATTCACCCGTTGGATGGGGACGTTAAACTTGGCAGCTCTCGTTGTCTTTCGGAAGAGTAGGCCTGAATGGGCTAATATTGAGTTTCAACATCCCACTTCTTTGATCTCTCATCCACAACTCTGAAGTAGCACACTATCACAGTCATAAAAAAAAAAATATGAACTCTATCACACTGGATAAGGCAACGTGAAAAACCACCTTAGATCATCTTCCCAGTCTCTGCCATGAAGAGGTAACCATCCCACACTGTCACTCATGGACGAGGCGTTCATAGGAGAGCAGCTCAATGGCTGTAGTTCCTAAGTTGTGAGATTCAAGTGAGGCGTTTGGTACAGACTCCAGAGATTAGCACTTTGCCGATGGTGCTGGGGCTCAGCTTCGCGGGTGACGAGGCGGGCAGTCGACTCGCTGGGCGGCTGGGCTTTGTCCTTGGAGCAGCCGTAGCGCTTCATCCCAATTAGGCGGAGCTGCGGCTAATGAGGTCCGCGGGCTGCTGTATCGCCGGCCAGTGTCGCTCTAATTAATTGTCGGCCACCCAGGGCATGGGCCCCGACTTAATTAAAGCGTCACAAATCGGGCCCGTAATGCGGTTTCCCGGTCGCCAGCGGCGACGGCCTATTTCAATTAGAAATCGTATGAGATACGGAGCGCAGGTGTGGATTCTGTCACTGCGAGACTTATGTCGGGCCCCGCGGACACCGTATAAACTCTTACCACTTAGCCGACCGCCTCCGGTTCACAAATTAATACAGGTCCACACGCACGGCCTACCGTTCACTTCCCAGACGAAGTGGAACGTAGCTTATAAGGCGATGTAATATGAATGGACCACACATTAGTTTTGCCACGCCATTTTGCTCCTTCAGAGGCTATTAACAACACAGAGGTTTGTTTTGTTGCGTTATGGTATGTCCCATGCCTTCTAACTATTCCGATTGCTCTTATTGGGCCAACGCTGAGAAAGTCCTACATCATATTGGCGCAAACGTTTCTTCTGATACCATGTATAAACTGATAATCTTAGCTGAAGTACAAAGTGCTGTTCATACTAAACAAAAACCACAGTTCCCATTTTGTATACCATTTTTCAATGCCATATGAATCGTTTTGCGTGCGTCTCCTACTCATCTTCGTGAAGTTTTCCACGAGCTCCACCTACGAAAAGATAACATAGAGAGACATTACTAGCCAGCCGAGAACGTAAACCATATGGTAATTTGCTTTTTCTTCTCCTTCTCTCTAATTTTTAATTATTTTGTTTTTACTTCTTGTTATACGACTGGTCTCCTTTGAAGTCACTGGAGCCGGGAAAGAGAGAATTCGGCCATGGCCAATTGAAGAAACCATCCCGGCATTCACCTGGACTGGTATCGGTAAACCACAGAAAACCGAGACTTGGATTGTCGGACAGGGATTCGAACCTGCGTCCTACGGAATGCGAGTCCCCACCATTACCATTCACGTACAACACTCGATTTATGGTAAATCGAATCTACTAACGATGAGGGCGCAGTAAGTAAGTACAAAATTAGCGTGGTAATAAATGAAGGCCGCAGTGAGAACAGTACTACCGTTGTTCTATACACTCATAAATTGACTCTCAAGAACATAATTCAGAAAAAAGTAGTGGCCTCTTTATCTAATAGTCCCTTCTGAATTCCACCCACTCCCTCCAGCGACGACGGAGCCTGGTGGGTGAGCGGTAAGGTCGAGCCTGGCATTCGGGGGGATCTGAGTTTGAATCCCCGTTGAGCTTTTTAGATTTCTGCTTTCGATGGTTTCCCGAAAACACTCCAGGCGAATGCCGGGATGATTACTTCAATATGCCATGGCTGAATTCCTTCTCGTTCCTTGCTTACATTTTATTCCACCTCTAATGGCTTCGAAGTTGACGAGGCAAAAGCCCTAATCATAAAAAAATTAACGTACATCCAATTCTTTCATCATTTATCAACGATGCCAGCAAATGAGATGACATTATATATGCTATCATTATGTGTTGGATACTGATTACGGAGAGGTAATTTCTAACTTTAGGGAATGAGATCTGGTGGGTGTGGAAATTCCGGCATCACAGAAGCTCACACCCACGAGTTGCAGCAGTGACAAGGAGAGCTTCAGCTACAGGAGTACTGCCCTGGCAGAGCAACAATTTTATTGGAAACCTATTTCTTCACTTACCTTGACAGGTACTAACAATTGCTTGCCAAATTTAATGTAACTCACCACCGTGTTGAATTCATCCTTTCCCAGGAAATCCAGAAGGCATCCAAAAAACGAGGCACAGTATATTTCCCTGCAAAATGTAGAACCGTGGCCTTCTTTAGACAAGAAGATTTGACGTGCTCTATCGGCACTAACTGTTCCTTTAATTATAGGGTAAAGCGTGGGGGTGTCATCGATATTCGCAACCTAGGTGTAAAACCGTGACCGCGCTTTGGATATGTAAACGAATAAAAATTACCAACTGACACCCGTGTTAAAGAAGTTAAATTGCCACTTTGTACAGGGTGTGAGTTTTTAGGGAGCGTCCATAAACTGCGCAGCTCCATTTTGGCCTCCTGTGAACCCCCATCCCCTCACCTCTCACGTAGCCTGACATGGCTTTTTACTCTATTTCCCCCTCCCTCCCTCTGATTCCAGAATTCATTTCGTACTGTTTTCTTTTGTCAGACTATCGTAAATTACATACGGAGATAGTTAAATAACGGAAATAAACATTCACATCCTGTTGTATGTTCTCTGCCTTATTTTAACGGTGACAAATAATATGAACTAGTGATCGCCCAGGGGTCGAAATTCGACAGTAATTCATTAAGGTATTTAGTTTCTTTCATGAAAGAGTAATAATCATTATTTGAATTTGTTCAACTGCGTTTGTAGCGAGCAACACTGACGTCGTGGGATGCAAGCGTGTAATAATAAGTTATTAGTTTGTATTGTTTGGCTTAATTCCCTGCAATACCTATAAAATTCAAACGATACACTCCATGTATGACGGTATCCTAAATTTTAGCTTCTGAACTAACCATAGCAAATGATGAAATGTATTTATCGATGGTTCATTTGCATTTAATCCATCATACAATGATTTTTTAAAAAATATTTTGACTTAAGGCCGAAAAACTGCTTTAACTTTATGACAACATGAAGTAAATGCAGTCCTTTCACCTGAAGTGATTTCTGATTCGAAATGTTTTGTATTGAGAAACCTGTATTGTAAATTCTAAACTACAAAAATTTCGTGCAATTACATTTAGTGCGCATTTGAATGTATCCATCAAAATAATTTCGTCACTTTGTGTGTTCGCTATTTAAATTTGGTCTATTATCGTTTTGAATTTCATGCAAATACGTATTCTTTCCTCTTTGTCTCTCTCTCTCTCTCCGACCTGTCAATGTTCTATATTGAATCATAATGGAAGTAAGTGCCAATATCTGAATGGAACAGAAAATCAGTAATGAAATTACTGAAATTCAAAAATCAAAAGATCCTTAACCAAAGTTTAACCTTTTAAGTAATAAAAAGACCACATAGAATCGCTACATTCCTTTTCAAAATGTTCCTTTTTTAACTTCAAAGATTAATCTCTATGCGAGTCTTTCGTGTCACCAAAGACCACAGAGTATCTCAATGCTGGGAATACACGTCAGAAAGTTGGCTCCGATCCTATTTCACGCACACACACGTTCGCAAATTTATTTTTTGTTTTAATAATCTATTTGTAACATGTATTAACTATGCTTGTTACACATTTTTTTTCTTTACTGTTGGCCAAAGATCACAGACATTGGCAGTGGGATCCGTAGTTTTCGCTTAGCGTATTAAAATATATATATATAGATAAGGGCTTTCTGCACTTCTTCTCCATATAAACTTTAACTATGCCAAATCTCACACTTCTCCGTGCGCGCAATATTCTTAAAAAGGGATCTGAAGTTTTCACTTAGCATATTATTATATTGATGAAAAGCTACGTGGCTTTGTTCGGAACCTCTCATCCCCTTTCTTAACTTAGCTCAACGTAGCTTTCTACCCAACCCAACCTCCCCCTAGACCGAGTTTATGGACGCCCTCTTATGGTCACCTTGTCTGATCTGTTTATCTAGTTTGAGCGGTCTTGGACCTCTTAATTTTCTTTTTCTTATGGTTTTACGCCTCGTTGACGTCGAGGTCATTAGAGGCGGGATGGGACTGGGGACAAGGAACGGGAAGGAAATCGAAAATGACCTTTTGAAGGAAACATCTGGGCATTCTCCTGGAGTGATCTGGGGAAACCCAAATCTGGATGTCCGGACGGGGATCCGAACCGGCGTCCTCCCGAATGCGAGGCCAAAGCGTTAACCACTCACCCACCACGCTAGGTCGGACGCGATGTTGAGTGATTATGCTTGCTTTCACATCTGACTGTGTCAACATGAGACACATACCCAGAGTTTTCATCTTGACGACCCCCGCCTCCTTCACAACAGAGAGACGGTACGTTGCGCTCTCTGTGCGGCTGGGAAGCTCCAGTTCTCACTCTGAGATATGAACACCGCGACTAATAACAGTGGCGTATTTCAAATCAGAGCCTGCAGTTAATTTGTTACACGCCCCGCTGGTAGCGGCGCACGCCAAGTATTAATTGCTGGCGATCATTCCTCATCCAACTACCGGTCAAACCAAATTCCCATTCAAAATTAATACCAGAGAAACCTATTACCCGGCCGCGCCGCCTCCAGGCCACCTGCGTAATCGATTGGTGCCCGTAATTTAGTCTTCCCTGCAAGACGTACTAATTTATGATAACTTACACCACTCGTCCAGAGAAACGAGTAGCATTGAATGCTACAAAGCGATCTAAATCTACTTTCTAATTCACCCCGAAGCTTCCGTACACAGGAATGTATTTTTCTGGCACATTTATTTTCATGTCATTGGTCGGGTTATAATGAAAGTCGGTATATTCTTGCGCTGTATTGTTTTACACTCGAAAACTGCAGATTGATTCGCTCGCCACTCCCTACTGGGGAGATTAACGTTCCTGTGACGTTAAGATTGCTTTGAATAAGGATGCGTAAGATAGGTTCATCTTCACTTTTATTGTAGAGAAACATTTAACATTTGCATCAGACTATTTTTTTTTAAATGTGGTATAAATAAAAATATGGATACTCCTCCTATCTTTATTCCGAGTTACTCCCCGAGTAATGCAGAGCAACATTTTGTATGTAACAATGAGATCATTACAGACTCAAACAAATACACCGTCTCGCGATTCCAGCTATTATTAGAAACAGTTGAAATTTACTTAAAACTAACAGGTATTAAACATAAATAATCTTAAATGAAATTATACACTATTTACAAGCTTAAAACATTGCAGCGATTAAAGTAAAGAGTTTCAATATATCAAAACACATTCAAATGCTGGCACTATGTAACATATTAATGTCAAGTAATTAAAATGCCATGAATCATTAATCATGATTATTAATCTTAAATTATTGCGTTCCACTATTGACAATTGAACCTCAACGCCCACCAAAGTTGCCTTGGAGTAGAAAGGACCCCTATGAACCCTTCAACGGCCACAGGTGGGAGGTAGCCTACCACCGCCGTTTGAAACCCCTGTATTAGGTTTTACCGGTTTTTTCTTCTTTTTTTTACTTATGGCTTTACGCCTCGTCGATGTCGAGGTCATTAGAGGCAGAATGGGACTGGGAACAAGGAACAGCAAGGAATTCGGCCATGGCCCTTTTGATGGAAGCATCCCGGCATTCGCCTGGAGTGATTTGGGCAAACCATGTAAAACCCCTATCTGGATGCCCGGACGGGTATTCGAACCGGTGTCCTCCCGAATGCGAGGCCAGAGCAGATGTTACCGTGCTGAACGCAAGCGGGCTGGTTGCATTGCTGAGCGGCATAGCGGACGAACGGCAAGGCAAGTGTCATTTGGGGCGCCATAGTCTTTAATATGGATGCCGCTTCCTAATATTGAGGTCAGTTTATACGGAAACTGCTTCATCAGGCAGTGGCGTAGCTAGATCAACAAGGGCCCCGGGGCAAAAAATTTATTTTGGGCCCTCAGGCCAGACGGGTGACCTTTTTTTTTTGCTTTGTATGCTGGTAGGGCCCCCTGAACTGAGGATGGGGGCCCTTGAATTGTTCTTTAGGGGCCCCTGAGCAGTGGTTGGGGCCCCCCTGAGCAGCGAGGGCCCTTAGTGAGGGGCTCCTGTGTTCTCACCGTGAAGGCTCGTGGGCCCTCTAAACTGCGCTTGAGGGCCCCTAGAGGTGCGCTTAGGGGCCCCTTGAGGTATGCTTGAGGGCCCCCTGAGCGTGAGGGCACCGGTGCACTGCACCGCCTAGCCCCATAGTAGCTACGCCCCTGTCATCAGGGAGGTTTCAGGGCTCGAGACGCTGTCCCTCCTGCAGGTAGCTCCAGATGGCCACGTTTCAGCGGGACAATGTCTGGCACCATGTGGAATGTGCAAGCCATCTTCCAAGAACCAAGAGTACCACTGCTCCCTCACTGCCATAGTGCACGGACAGTTCTGTAATTCTAATCATTCGTAAACTGAGATATCCCTAATCCTTGGAATAATTTTCATTGTATTCACATGTCTCCTGCTTGATGTTGCAATTTTCTCAAACACTAGTGTACGTATTGTAAGAACCTTTATCGATTTTTAAACCAAACTACCGGATAATTGTAGACAAGAAAGTACAGAAATAGCCAAGGGCAATCAATCCTCAGCTTTTTAACAAAGGTTCAAAACATTCCAACTTTTAAATTAATTCCACGTGTGTCAAAATTCTGGGCAGGTACAACATTTAACTTTTTATACACGATGTAGGTTTTTCCCTTATGATTAACTTTTGTTGACATTTCTACATCTACATGCATGCTCTACAATTCACAAGTATAGTGGTTGGCAGAGGGTGCTTGGCACCAAAACTAACTCTGGGCATTCCAATCTCGAAAGAAAGAATACACATAAGCATCAGTATGACATCTTATTTCTGTAATCTTATCTATTCTGCCATTGCGGCCTAAATAGTTAGGCGGACGAAGTATTTCATTGCATTCGTAAATGAAAGAAGAATTTCGGACATTCGCCAACAAATTATGACAAAACCGACTTTGTCTGCCTGCCAGATAATCCCAGCCCAATCTATGTATCAATTCATTGACGCTATTGTAAGGGCTGTAGCAAGCAGTCACAAATCGAGCGGCTCTCCTCTGTACTTTTTCTAACGCGCCGATCAATAGCTTACGGAATGAGAATCCGCGAGAGTTTTGTAAGCTATTTCCTTAGTATGAGCCCTGCAATTCTTCAAAATATGACCTATGTATCTTAACTTAGAATTAATCTTACCCACAACGGAAGTTATGTGCTGATCCCATTTCATGTTGTTCTGTACTAATACCCCCCAAAATTACACAGAATCAACCCGGTACACAACTGTGCTATTCACTGTGTACTCATAAGCAAACGGATTCTAGACGGTACAATCGAGCTGAGTAACGACATGGTGCTCGTAGGATATAAATCTTAGAAACAAATTTGCATACAACTGCAATTGCTGGAAAAAGTAAAACTGTTGTAATTTTCTAACTTCCGTCGTTCGACCCACAGAAAAGATAGACCATTCACAGGATACCTGCATTTTTATGCCTACCGCTTATTGCATCCATTCGTCAGTAAGACTCAATACATCGTTCGTGATATAGCAGTAACCAATCACACATCTGTCTCGTTCTAGGCTCAAGTAAAATTTAAACTTCCAGGACGCTGTAGTCTTCTCACGTTTTTTCTGGCTACGATTTTTTTGAAGTATTTTAAAGACACTGTTTCAACTATCCATTATTGTCATGGGCGCCGACAGGGGAGTGCAAAGGGAAGCACTTGCACCCCCCCCCCCTCCCGCGATGAAAGAAAATACACAGAAAAAGATAAAGAAACTAAAAATTTGTTATTAAATTCACTGTTTGAATAATAACTTCAGGCGCCTAGGTTGTTCAAATTTGTTCAACACCTTGTCAATAAATTCAGTATCCTTAGTTAATAAGTGTTACATATAATGTATAAAAAGGAAACAGATACACCTCCCTTAAACTAATCCTGCTGGCGGCCATGATTATTTTAATCAGATTCTGTAGTTTGGCATGACATCACCCGGTTGCATCTTGCTTGGAGTGCAGTGGAAGTTCTTACTATTCCTCGTGTGACCTTCCAGTTTAATTGTGGTTGTCATATTCGGTGTGTCATCTTTGGGGTTGTCAGGTCCGTGTGTTTCATTTATTGAAGTTGGTGGACTGGTCGCCTAATGTTCTCATTAATGTGTGCTTGTGAGCCGAGGCGTGCAATCAGCTGGTTTTCTGATCGCGCACACTTCTCATACAATGAAGCAGCAGTTTTCTTAAACCGCTGCTGCATAGTTTGTAGTCCAATGACTTGTTATAAAACAGCGGTGGGCGTATCTCTCGCGAGTTTGAACGCAGATTTTGCACATTTGCAGTCTTTTGATATGTGTGGTGGCAGCATTTCCCCACACCACGGTAGCATATTCCAGGACTGGCCTGACTAAGGACGTGCATAGTCTGCTGGCCTGAACAGATTGTAAGGTGGTTGTTGGATTTAAGATTGGATAGAGCGCTCCCTCCTTTCTTAGGCTTCCTCCATGTTAGTCTTCGGTCCAGCGTTACGCCGAGGTAAGCTGCTGTCCTGGTCCATTGTATGCCCTCATTCAATACTGTCAACGGTTAAAGTTCTGGGACTTTTCGTCTGGCTATTCTTACTGCCTGGCTTTTGGCAGCGTTGACGGCTGGGCGCCACCGTTTAGCCCTGTTTTCTGCGTTGCTGCAGGTTCATTGCAGTCTCATTCTAACGTGCGTCGTCTCTTGCTACATGCGAACAGTGCCGTGTCGTCCGCGTATAGTGCTGTTTCGACTAGTTCCGGCTTACGCACATCGCCAGTGGACTAGTCGTACAGTACGGGGCCTATGACTAAGCCTTGTGGAACGTCGGCTTGTATGTTTATGAAAGATGATATTACTTCTTTTTTATTATTTCAGGTTTCATTCCTCCTAGATGAAGCCCAGGAGGCGGGCTGGTGGAGGGTTACAAGAACCCTTTTCAGCAAAAAGGGAAGGAAGGAGTTGGGCCATGGCCTTTTAAATGAACCATCCCGGCATTCGCCTGTAGTGATTTCTGGAAACCATGCAAAATCGAAATAATTATGGCGCCCCAAATCATATGACGTATATTGACCATTTTTTTTTTCCTTTTCCTCAACGGCGTTCTATAGCCCCACTACTATTTTTAGCTTTATCTGTTGATTCTGTTTGGTTTTGTTGGACTCTTTGGGATGCACTTTAGGGAAAAAAACAGGTTTGACCTTTATTTAACAGCCTATGAAGAAAACTCTTCAGTTATTTTTTGATTGTGTTATTATTGTTATTATTTGGTGAGAGTCCTTTATCGTGTATTCATTACCGTTCTTAGAGGCACTTTTTGTTTACACCAGTTCATTGGGTGTACCGTTCCTACTGTGTCCAGTCCTTCGGGAAGGATGGCTTCTATCTTGCTGAAACGCTTATCTGACTGGCGGAAGATTTCTGATTGGATGGTACGCATGTTGTGGTCTTGTATAGTAGGTCTGTTGTTGTATAGATACTAGCATGAGTAATCATACGTAAAGATCTATTTTGTATTCCTTGGAGGTATAGCAGTGTTGATTTGCACGTTGCTCCAAAAACCAGGCAACCATACATGATGAAGGGCAGGATTACTGATTTATATATTCCAAATTGTGCTGAAGTTCAAGTCGTTAGAACCGATGCCATATTCAGTGCCAAGGCTAAAGTTTTTTCTGTCTATCGAGAACATGATGACGAAAAATTAGTTTTTGGACTAGCGTTATCCCCAGGTACCGGTGCTCGGTAATCCAGTGTAACCTCAGTCCCATTAACTCTCGTTGTCTGTGTAGGTTCGGCTGTTTGCTGGAGAAATACACAGCAGAGCATTTGGACGTGTTGACCTAGACTTTTATTTCCCGGCGCCACCGGCAAATGCATCCAGATCTCTTTGGGCATTGATTGTCTTCCTCTCATGACTGCCTCCGTTGCGTAGATAACTGTATCATCCGCGGATTGTGCTAAGTATATGGTACATTTAGCAGGACTGATATGTTGTTGACGTCTATGTTGAACAGAGGAGGTACTATGCAGATCCGTGAGAAATGACGATTGATTTCCGTGAATTGTCAATCACTGGTCATCGCTCAGAATTTTGTGTCTTTCTGGCGATCTTAGGCAAGTTGTTGTGAAGGTTGTTGTCCGAATACATTTCCTTCAAAGTTCATATGCATTCGTCACTTTTCTTCTTGTATGTATTCTCTGGAGTTGCGCGACTGGTGGCCCTGCTCGTCACTGCGCATTGAGTCTTTTGGAGCTTATTACACTAGAGCAGCCAGTGACGCCGCCACAAACTGGCGGCCGTGCCCCACCACACCTTCGTCGGCCACTGGTGGCGGAAAGTCGTGGCGGGGCATTGTATCACACCTAGCTTATTACACTAGGCCGCCTGGCGACGCAGCCAGACTCGCCACCACTCGTTTTGGCCACCACGTGTTCGGTCTACTTTTCATTAGTGACGAGATAATATGTCTGATAACAAGTATATACATATGCTCCTTCTTGTACTTTTAATGAAAAGGAGAAGGCGAAGGGAGAGAAAGATGCATGTACACCCTATATTATCGTTAAGGGAATCTAGGGTGGGACAAGATGTTCAAAATTTTAAAGAAGTCAGGTCTAAAGTATCGAGATAGAAGAATACTCTACAAACTATATAAGAATAAGGTGGCTATTATAAAAGTAGAGAATCACGAGAGACATGCTTCAGTTAAAAAGGGTGTGAGACAAGGTTGTAGTCTATCCCCGTTAATATTCAACTTGTATGTAGAAGAAGCAATGAAGAAAGTCAAAGAAAAACATGTGGCATAAGTTTTCAGGGAGAAAAAATCAGTATGCTACGATTTGCTGATGACATTGTCTTGTTAGCGGAGAGGGCTGAGGATATTGAGAAGTTACTGAATGACATGAACAAAATACTGAAGGAAGATTTTGGACTGAATATAAATCAAAGCAAAACAAAAGTGATGAAATGATACCAATACTAGCAGATAGCGGGATTGGTTAATTTGCTTGTGGAGGGAACAGTCGAAGATAAGAACTGTAGAGGAAGACAGAGATTAGAATATATGAAACCGATAATTAAGGACGTGGGTTGTAATGTGTATGTAGAAATGAAGAGGTTAGCATAGGTAGGAAGGCATGGAGGATTGCATCAAACCAGTCGAAAGACTGACGACAGCAAAAAAAAAGGGGGGGAATCTAAAGGGTTGCACGATACACTTTTTGATGAACTGTGTTCAAAATACAGAAGGTTTTTAACTACTTAAGAATATCTAAATCATCTTTTTTTTAATTACTGTCATTAATAAAGGTTGATATTACCGGGAAACATACGAAAATGAGAAAGTGCATCTCACCAGAAGAAAAACTCGTCGTCACTTTAAGTTAAGAAAACCAATAAATTGTATTTTAAGGTATTAATTTTATTCCATTAGGAAACAAAAAATAAAAAAATATGAATCAAACTGTTTATCAAGAAATAGTGACATAAATGCCAGACTTATCCTATAATGTCAAAGGAAATTGATACAAAGTTTCAAAAAAAAAGTTTAAAAAAAGACAAATTGTTTTACATTTATTGAGTATCCATATGTATGTATGGTGCATATTGAACAGCAAAGGTTGACTCATTTGTGTATCAGAATTATCATTTGATGTGACCGAAACGTCTGCAGATGGAGGAGATTGTAAGGGACTGTTTGCATCGTGGCGTTGTTGAAATTGAGTCTGGAAAAAATGAATTTGTGGTTGTCGATTGACTTGTCCTGGCTGAGGCTTAGTCTGCTGTTGCATAGGATGTTGTTTCATCGGACGATAATGCATATACTGTTGTTGCATGTGCTGTATTTGCATAGGCTGTGGCTGCAGATGATACTGTAATTTTGATGGTGGTGGTATAGGACAGCAGGTTCCAGTATAACCCACATGCTGCCATCCTTGCTGTACTGGTGTTTGGGCAGCAGCTACGAGAGAAATCATGTCTGCACGGAGTTTTAATTTTTTTTTCAGCAGGTACTTTATGAATCTCGGTTAACATAGAGAGAAGAAACAACTTATCCTCATCTGTTTCATCGAAAGTGCGAGATTTCTCTTCCGATGCAATCTTTTTCTTTAGAACTTCAATTAGCTTATGGTCATTACTGGTTCGTTTTCTAGATTTATTTTGAGAGGTAGTACGTGTAGACCCACAATCAAACGAAACTAAAGTTTCATTTCTTCATTCACGATGTCTTCTACGCCTGCAGTTTCTAGAAAACGCAATTGTTGAAAATACGTGTACTGTTTTCACCTGATTGCAGCTGAACCACTTTTATTGCCCTTTAACCGAAGTTCTCTCGTGTAACATGATCGGATGGATTTCCACTTCTTCTGAATAAGTGTCACTGAAAAGAAAACAAATGAAGGTATAATGGAGGGAGAGATAAAGAGAGAGAGAAGTTTTTATAACGCTGTTTACATAGTTAAATTATTGTGCGTGAAATTGATGTGTTAGATATGTTCAGGGACGTATTTCTAAATCTTGCACCCAGGGCTAATACGGTCGGCCACCCCCACCCCCTAGAGCAGTGGTGGATCTAGGAATTTTCTGATACGAGGCAAAAACTGTGAGATTGCCGCCCCTTCGAACTTATTTTGTCGACGCCCCCGCCCCGATTGTAGCCACCCCGAGTGTCGTCACCCCAACTGTCACCTGTCGCCTCCTCGCTACCCATTTTCACCGTCTGACTGTAGTAGAACTAAAAACTTAAAAAAGGGTTGCGACATGAATTGCCCGCCATCATCTCTGGAACCTGCCGCTGATAAGCATATATGGTTAGCTGATTGATATTTTTTTCCAGATATGTGGCAACGGGAACTTCAATACAAGATCTTCATTGCCAATACAGAATAAGCCAACCTACAATCTCAGTGTTACTAAGACAGGTTTTAGATGTCATCTGGAAAAATGTGAGAAAAGAATGCTTTCCATAATTTATTGCAGATTTTTGGTTTAAGACGGCTGCTGAGTTTTACGAAAAAACGAACTTCCCAAACTGCATTGGAGCCATTGACAGAAAACATATACTAGTAACAAACCAATTTTTTACAACCCATATTCAACTGAAAGTGGTTCATTATATTATAATTACAAAAACTTTTCTCGATATTGCTACTCGCTATGTTTGATGCCAACTACAAATTTATTTTCGTGGATGTAGGTTCGTATAGCAAGTCCGCGGAATTTAATAACAGTGTCTTTAAGAAAAAACTTGATGCGGGAACATTAAATATTCGTGAAGCTGAATCTTCTTACCAGGCCTTTGATGAGCCTGTGCCCTTTGTAATTGTTAGGGATGAAGCTTTCAGTTTGACAACTAAGCTTCTTAGACCTTCGCAGGTAAATGTTTGAATGTAAAAAAACGTGTATACAACTACAGACTCAGCAGAGCACGCAGGAATAAAGAGTGTACGTTTGGAATATTGGCCAATAAATGGAGAATTATTCATCGACCACTGAATTTTCACCTTCCTTTGTGCGAATCCATAATACGAGTGTGCTATGTTTTACATAACATTGTCAGAGAACGTGACGGTTTCAAAATTGAAGATACCTTGTCCGTCGAAGGTTTATATGGTTTGAGTGAAGATTGTCAACCACCAACAAAAAAAAGCAGCACAGCTCAGAGACAGGTTTTGCGATTATTTTGTCAGTGAAGCAGGAGCTGTACTATTTAGGTTACTGGATATAGACTACTTGTTTTTTTTTTAATGTTGTTGTCTTATAACTAAAACCATGTGAATGTTTGTGAAAAACATTAAACTGTCAATATTTTTTTTTAAATGTTAACCTTCTTTTTATTAATTTTTAAATTGTCAACATACATAATAAAAATTATTTCTGTACTTGTTACACTTAAGCTGCAGTTTTTTATTTGTAAACCATAATGTAGACAGATGAAGCAAAGCCATCGCAAAAAGTGACAGTTTTAGTTATCATATGATATATTAAAACTACGACTTTACCAAAGAATAATATATTTTTAGTAACTTACTGAGGTTATTCCTCTCAGCCTAGGACCACTGGTCGAAATCCGGTAGGAATGTACAAATAATTTCATTCCAAGCATTCAATTATACTTGCTTATTACTGTAAGCTTCAGAACTGGCATTCCAAATTGCGGATTGTAGTTCAATCGCACAAATGAAATTTCCAGTATTCACTTTTGCGTCCAATAACTTTTGGCACTCATTCAGGGTTTCTTCATGCTTCTTGCTTTTCCCTTTTGTATTCTCTACACTCATTTCCACAGTGGCATTCTGTAGTTCACTGAACATACTGAACTACACAGTTCGCGTACAATGCGAAGAACAGCAGATTGCTCGGCTGTGCGAGAATGGAAACGAGTGGCTGGCTGGCTGCGCCACCAGTTTCCTGGTTGTGTCGCCAACAGAGACACCAGTGGCGCGGCTGCTTTCGCCGCCAGGCGGCCTAGTGTAATAAGGCACTTAGTCACTTCTTTGGTCGCAGCCAGTGAACCCCTCATGTTGAGTAGCGGGTAGAGTTCCTGTAACCTGATTAGGACTTTCTTCCGTAGGTCCTCAATGTATCTCTTTCAGGTTAGCCGTCTGTCTAACGTCTCTTCTAGATATTTAACTGCGGAGTCACACGGAATGTCTTTGCCTATGAAGCGCAATTTTGATGCAGTTATTTCACGCGCTCGACGTTTGCAGAGTTTCCGGGATAGCATTACAGCTTAGGATTTCGTAGTGATGATTGGGATACGCCACCTTCGTGCCCACTGCTCAGTCTCTTGCAGTACCTTTTACAGCTTTCGTGTTACTAATACCTTGTTACGGCGATGTGCGAAGAATGCCGTATCGTCGGCATACAGAGCAGTATGTACGCTGGCCGGTGGTGGAATTTCCGCTGTGTACATGCTGTACAATACAGGTCCCAGCACCGAACCTTGTGCATGTATTGGATGGCGAGAAGATAGGGCGTTGCCGACTCGTACGCTGAAAGTTCGATCGGCCAGGTAGCTTCGAATTATCTCCACCATCTGGTTGGGAATTCCATGATAATACAACTTTAGTGGTAAACCGTTGTGCCATACCGAGTCGAAAGCTCGTGCAACATCCAAGAGAACTACTGGACAGTACTCTTTCCTGTTAAAAGAGGCGGTAGCAGTTTCTACCACACGCATTATCTACTGTGTGGCAGAGTGCTCTCTTTTGAAGCACAGCTGGAAGGCGATTAGCTGTAAAGCGGCCCCTACACGATCAATATTATTGTGCAATAATGTTGCGCAATAATATTGATGTTCTCCCTAGACTGCTCAATAAATATTGCACAATAGTTTAGTTGACTTCGAAATGACGGACGAGCAGGACATAACAGCTGTTGCTATTGCTTAACTGTACTGCGTGAAAAAAAAGTAAGATGAATAAAGAATTGGCATGTGAAACGGAAATATTCACACATGATGGAATTGTCTTGGAACTGTCTTGGTGCTTTACACAGGAGATATCTAGTTATCAAGATATCTCCTGGTTCTGAATTCATTTTTATAACTTTAAACACTTTTTCAGTATTGCTCTGTTGGGTATAGCAGAGGCGAATTACAACTTTTTAATGGTAGACGTCGGATCGAATGTATGTGTCTTCGTGTATATGATGGTGGCTTTCCTAATGTTCCAAATTTGGAGATATCCATGTTAATCACCTCATAAGAACTTTTACCAAACAGTTATAAGCTTGCACCATTTTGTTTTCTTCCTGTGACGATGCGTGACTGTTTTAACAATAAGTGAAAATTTTACTGGAAAGATCAGTTTTGTTAGCATTGTTTGAGTAAATTTTGCATTGTATTGATTCCTAATAACTCCTTTTAAGGTCACATGTATACTAACTCAAGGTTTGTTGTTTTTATTGTGGCTAATAATAAAACTGAAATAATAAATACTTAAATCATTCAGTAATTTTCTCTCCTCTTTCAGTGGTCCCATTGTTTGTTTTGAGCTCACCACATCCTGGTCTCCAAGAAAACTCTGCTGGTTGAAGTACCAAATCGTTGGTGCCACCTCTTCATCTCCACCCACAACTCTTCTTTTTTTGTATCTTTAATTCGTTTTACTTCTTTTCTGTAGTTGGTTCTCAAAGAATCGATCCTTTTTGTAACATCTTCCCTCGTAGCAATTGCATGTTTCTCTTTATATTTCTGCAGCAGAATTTCGTAGACCTTATTTTTTCCTGTCTGTTTTTATACTCAGACGCTTTGACATTCCATAATGCTGGTAAACCTTGCACTCACTTCACTTTTGCATTCATTTTCAGAAGAAAAAATCGATGAAAAAAATATTACAGTATCAAATACAAGCGGAGACTAGTGATCGTGCCTGTGTCTGGAGAACAATGAGGGGATATTGCGCAATATCGCTCACAGACGGGACAATGTATTACAGGTTGCACAATATATTTCAAAATGTTTAGATTCACTCAATTATATTGCACAACCTCTCAATCTAACCTACAGACTGTGACGCTTATCGTTAATTTGATGGACTGATTATAATTATAAATAACTCAGTTCTGTCGATCCAAAAATATATGGCTTATTTTATAATATTTGAATCTACTAGAAATTGCAATGAAGTTGGTTATTCTCAGAAGATGCAGGTTCGTTTTTTGGCAATGATTCAATCTACTCATCTACTGTGATAACTAACAACTCTCGAGTCCTAATCTCCATAGCAACTTATATCTTATTGCTTTTTCTCTCTAAGAGTATATATATTATTAATTTTTATTTACTCTCAGAAATCAAAAATATAGTTTTCTTATGAAAATATTTCTGTTCTGGCACAAGACGTTCAATATTATTGTGCAACCGTAAATATTGTGCAATAATATTGACCGTGTAGGGGCCGCTCTAGTAGGTAATAAGGCTGTAAATACTTCATGTACCGTAAATAATCAGCTCAAATTAGGATACATACATAACTAGATTTAGATATTAGCAATAGGATACCCTGGCGCTGAGGACGACATGCAGCTTATGTCTGCGACATATTACGATGGATGGATGGCTAAGCCAGTCTTGTTTGTGATTTCAGGTAATAATATCTGAAGTAGTAGACCTGATGAAGACAACCGAGCCGGTTGTCGAAACGTTGCCGTTTTTCAACACTATACGGCTGAACTCCTGTGAACAATTCATTTGATCAATAGGCCGTGATAGTCTCCACTCACATAATGTTTATGTGGTCAGGCATTGTTGATCTGCCATAAGTTGTTACAATTTTTATGGTTAATCTTACATTACCACATAGAGTTTGGTAACATCCTCATCTGTTTTTATGTGGAATATAGATAGGGTTGCCAGATACAGGTTTATAATTTCCGGGACATTTCTGGAATAAAAAAGAAATTTTAGTGGTATGTTTAAAGACTGAACAAAAATTCAAATTAATAACAAAAGTTGTATTTTAAGTAAAAATTATGCTACATAACATATATATATATATATAAGATTATTAATTCAACTTTTGTTGAAAATCCATATCAAGTAATATCGTAAGTTAGGGGAAAAAAAATTAGTACATATACGTGAATTCCAGGACACGGGATAGGGATGGGCAAAATATATCGATGTATTGATATATCGATATTTTTTCTAAAAAATATCGATATTTATCGCCGATATTTTTATTTTCGATATATCGATACATCGATATTGTATTTAGTGTATCGATTTTAAGCACCAATTCGATATTTTTTCTACGAACAAAATTCAGTATCCAATTTAATCGTTATATATATATATATATAAGATAAATATACATATATATCCAATCTCCTGAAAGTGTCTTAAAAAGTGAATTCGTCGAAATATAACAGCTTCATCAGTGGTTGAGAGGTTAAAAAAAGCTATTTAATTTTAACAACTTTCCGTTAACGTCATTTTTATGTTAGCATGTAAGCGATTATTTTATCTTTGTAGTTGAAATATTATCTTTTCAACTGTTTTTTTTTTCATTTACGAATAACAATTAATGGGTTGATGAACCACAAGTCATTATGAATGACTGTTAATTCATTTAAATGTTTACAGTCTAGTCTACAGTCAAAACTCCTTAATCGCAAGGAATGCGTTCCGTAAATTAGCCGCAAATACGGAAATCTTGAATACGGAAACCTTGAATACAGAATGTTAGTTTATATAGGATTATAGGGAATACGTTCCAAGTATACAGAAAAATTTTGATTTAATGGAGTGATTATCGCACTTTTAACTTAATAAACCAGTTCTGGGTTGCTTTAAAACCTCTATCCTAAAGTTAATTGTTATGCTGTATAAAATATGCATTAAGACATATAGCTTTCTCGTGAATTACAGCCCCACTAAGGAATACTTTCTTGTGATTGCTGTCTTGGATTGATGTAGTGAGAGCGGTTTTTAGTTTTTTAATCACTGAGACACCAATAGTTTTTACTGATAGTAAGATCCTCTTCGATCGCCTCTTCCGTGTCAGGTTGTAGGCGATTACCATAGGTGATGTATATCCCTCCAAGGAAAGTCCTAGGAAGATGAACTGGGGTGGTTTCACGTTTCACCGAACTTGGTGGTGTAATGGTTAGCTTTCTGGCCTCGCATTCGGGAGGAGGGTGGGTCGAATCCCCGTCCGGGCATCCAGATTTGGGTTTTCCATGGTTTCCCAAATCACTCCAGGCAATTGCCGGGATGCTTCCTTCAAAAGGCCATGGCCGAATTCCTTCCCATTCCTTGCCCCCCATCCTTTCCCGTCTTAAAAACCTCGCTGTTAAGAGACGTTAAGCAGTAAAAAAAAAAAAAAAAAAAAAAAAAAATCCCCGTTTCCTTCCTCAGTGTGACAGTGCTCCTAAGTGTGTATGACAGTGACACTGTGAGGTTCAGTATAGAGTGTTGTGGATGAGAGATGAAAGAAGGGAGAGGTTGGAAGCCTGTGTCGGCATGTTAAGGCCTACTTTTGCGAAACATTCTAAAGGGGGCGCCAAGCTTAACATTCCCATCCGACGGATGAATCACCATCAACAACATCTTATGCCCTCGCAACATACGCACTGCAGAGAGGTTTGGTGATTAGAAACTGCAACTTACTGGTCAATCCCTGATGATGAAAATCGTTGATGGAGTGTTAAGTGAAAATAATTGATTCGCAGCACTCAGCGATCACGTAAAAAGTATTGTGACTTATTTTAAGCAGTCTGTCAATGCTATGGATCTATTAAGATCTGAACAAGAAGCATCTGGGGAAAAGGAAGGAGAGTGTTAACTTTGACTCAAGCTGTTAGCACCAGATGGAACTCCTGCTTTAATATGTTAGAACGATTTGTTAGACTCTCTGCAGTTGTAGCTAAAATCTTAGCTACAAAAAGTCAGTCAAATATAAACACACTTGATATGGTTGCAACTTAACAGCTTAATGTAATACGTGACCTCATTGTCTTGCTTGGTCCTTTCAAAGAAGCCACTGAAGAGGTTAGTTGTACAAATTATGTGACTGCTAGCTTAGCCATTCCTGTTACAAATCTGATTCGACAAGTAACAGAACAAGCTACTCCTTCGACCACTTTAGGATTCACGGTAAAAGAGGTTTTACTCCAAAGAATTCAAGAGAAATTAAATCCTTTAGAAAGAAATTAATTCCTTGCAGCAGCTACCATTTTGGACCCTCGTTTCAAATCTATACACTCCACTTCTCCAATCGGTGTGTCAAATGCGATATCTAAAATAAGTAATGATATTCGCTTGGAACTTAGACGACAAGGACAACGTTCTCCAGAAGTAAGGTCTACAGCAGCAACACAATATATCGCAGATAACGCATCAATTTGGTCCGCACATGAAAAGCTATTATCCCTTAGCACTACTGTTATGCAAGAGGTTCCAAGCTCTGGCTAAGTTCCTAATGAGCTTAAGCAGTATTTGGACCAACCATTAATAGACAGAAAATCAGATCCAGTAAAGTTTTGGGTGAATTGCCAGTGCTCCAGCGCGCTGAAATACCTTATATGACAAGCTTCTTCTGTGTCGTCCTGCAGTCAACTTAGCTGTACATAAAACAGAGAGTCCTTTTTATGTCCATATCAGACGAATACTGGTTTGATTGATTGAAAAATTAATAAATGTTCGTATAATTTCTACCTGTGTCTTTAATTTTCTGAATTTTCTTAGATATTTTGATGTATGTTATGATTTTTTTAGATAATTACTGCCTTTAGCCAAAAATATCGAAATAACGATATATCGAAATATCGATATTTTTCCCCCGATATATATCGATAGTGTTTGTAAATATCGTTTCGATATTTATCGATATATTTTTTTAAATGCCCATCCCTAACACGGGATCAGACAAAATTCCGGGACAATCCCGGATCACCCGGCAATCTAGCAACCGTAAACATATTTGAGGCAGGTTACAGAAAAAGTCCAAATTCTGATGGAGCTAGGAAATCTTTATATGATAGATTGTTAATAGTTCAACTGCGAGAAAAATCTTAAATTTAGCTGACTGCAAATCACGCTAAAATTTGTTTAAAATAATATGTAAATAATCTATAATCATAATAGGACGGTAACCGGAATAAAGATCTGGTAGATATTCTATGTATTTAAAATGTTTAAAAAAAATGAGTTTGGAGAACCATTAAAAAGCTTTAGAGAACAAGTTAATTTAAAAAAAAAAAAAAATGTGTCTATTCTACTATCTGTCTCTCTTGTTAAAAGTCTATCTGTTAGGATGTACGGGAGTCGTGTATTGATGGGCTTTAGAATAATGAACAATCAGGGGTATCACGGGATATGTTCCATTTCGATGTGAAGTCGGAAAGGCAAGAAATCGTTGAATGCGATGCACGCAGAAATTAAGTGTCGGGTTTAGTTACTCCCACTGTCAAAATGTTTCAGCAAACCAGCGGCATGGTATTAATTTTTTTTCTTATCTTTTTTCACGCTGGTGATTGGTTGACGGTGACATAATCTAGATATTACATCAGGCGCCCCTCAAGGAAGTGTAACAGGTCCACTTCATTTCCTAATTTTTATATACGATGTCGGAGACAACGTTAATGGCAATTTACAATTTTTTCACTGACGAAGTATTTATTTATAAAGAAGTAAGGTGCTCAGACGATTGCTTAAATTGGATGTCATTTCGGAACGGCCCTATGAATGACAACTTACACTAAATTGCAAAAATGGCACTGTGAATAAGTATCAAAAAGAATCCATTTGTTTATGAGTGCAAAGAGAACACTTCAGTTATAAACATGATTGATTCCCTGAAGTATTCGGGCGTAACAGTACAAAGAAACATAAAATGGACTATATACATAAATTGGTAGAGCTAGGCAGAATTTTGAAGAATAGGGTATATGCATGTATTATTTGCATGTATTATTTTTATATCTTAAATCAATTGTCTACCATATTATATAACCGTAAAGAATATAATATTGATAAAAATATTAAAATTTAACATAAAAAAATATTTTAAAACTGCAATCTAGTTCTAGGGAACCTGGATGTGAACGGACTGCGTTTTTACGCCTCGTTTAAATGCACATTACTCATGATCCATAATGCGGAGGAAGTTGCGATTTTGTACCAACTCTGAATCACATTAACTAAACGTGTATATAGAAATTTATTTAATTATCTGTTATATTTTAATAATTACAACATCTTATCTAGTAGATTATTTTATAACACACATTCCCATTCTGGTACCATTTACTAGTGCATCATCAGTCTATTATGCCTCTCCTTTTTAGGAAATAGAAAAAAATTAGTGGTAATTCTTAAACAAAATAATTGGGTGGTATAATAAATTTTTTTTCTATTTCCTCAGACATATTCCAGTTGGTGTTCTGCACTGTGGAGTATTGTATGTGGTGGAGTGTTACATCTCAAAAGTTTTATGTTTTAGAACCAATTTCTACCATAAATGGGAGGAAGTCGAAAACCAGTTTATAAATGCTTTATTCTTCCCAAATGAAAAAAATACAATAAGAAATGAACCTCATAAAATGTATTTTTATGTCTCCCGAGATGCGAATGTAAGAAAAAAGTTGTGTATAGCTATGATAAGACGAAAAGAATCTTCAACTAGTTGTTTATACTGTCGTGAAGATAATTTTAGTGTAAGTATATAATGTTTAATGTTGTTATGTTAAATTTGTTATAATACATAACAATTCGTTACCTATTCAAACTCTAATCATAACCTAGTTTACAGAAGTTTAATATATACATTTTTTAAATCATTTCTTATTCAAGCTATATTCAAAGCAACTACGAACCTTTTAAAGCCATCAAAGGAGACCATCAGACATTTTCAAAACGTATTTCAATCTCCTGAATATATTTCTACCTGAACTCATGACTTCAAGATGACACATCGTTTAATGACTAAACTGGCTGATAATGATATCTCTGTGGTACCGTCGTTTCTTCAAATGTGCCTACCAAAAAAATTTCAGTGTCTTTTAATTAAAAAATTTGGGATTTATTACCTGGAGTCAGAATGGTGCTGAAGGTGAGGTGACCGCTCCCTAATTTTCCAAACAGGATTTAAATACCCACAGTAACAGATATTATTATTAATTTTTATCTGCAGAAATTGTTTGGCATAAATTTGTTATTTTATTTCAACTTTAAAACAAATCTCATTACTTCTAACAGATTCAGCAAATGTCAGTGACTTCCTAATACGCCTCGCCATTAGTCATTGAAATTTGGTCTGGATGCGAATTTGTTTTCGCCACGTACATTATTTTATTTTCAACCATTTATACCCAACCTCTTCCAGGAATTAAACATGTCGATCACAGAAGAACAAAAAAAATCGAAATTCTCGATGTTACGTATTACGTTTAAATACTTTTTGACGTCATACAAATATACAAAAGACGAAAATGAAATAAAGTAAAAAATAATATCTATTTCAATTGAAAAAACACCAAAACAATAAACTTATTAACAAAACGTGAAAAAATTATGCAAGAATGTAGACTTTCCTGGCGTTTGTTTGCAGTGTGTACCTGAGTATTGTTTTATGAAAACGGAATCCGGCGGCATTTCCGTGAGAACTTCATTTTGAATTAACGATTTTCTGGAAAAAATACTTTTCTGCTAGTTTATAATGACGAACTGAATGGTATGTTCTTGCAAGTCATTTCTGTGCAAATGATTAATTTAGTAAAAATGTTATAAAACAACGCGCAATGTAATTCCTTGTGTCTTACCTGTAACAAAAACTGTCAGTTGTCACTCTGGTCCAGGGTGCATTTAAACTTTACCATAAACTCCGCTAATATATTAGACCTATATTTCATTGTCGGTTACTCCGGCATGTTCCTTGATTCACACTAGGTGTATCTAATACGTAGCTAATACTCTAAACACTTAATTACCTCGCAGATTTCACTCCAACGACGTCAGCGACTGTAGAATCTGGTTTTGATGCAAAATACGTTTTCGTCACGGAAAAATCGTTTTTTGGGAGATCATTCTACAAAACCGATTCCATTCCCTATTTGCTGTATGAGTATTCTCGCAAGAATACAACATTTCACCAGTTACGCTAATGAATTATCATAAAACACAATCATAAAATGATAAAAACGCCCAGGAATCCGCCTTTATCTGAAATATGAACCTGTAGTTTGACGTCACGATTCGATTCGATAAAATACGTTGACTTTCGCGAAGTTACATTTCCCTTGTATTTTTAACACTTAAAATCTATAAATAAAAAGCGAATAAATAGGAAAAAACGTTGTAGCGGTAATTCTACAGTAATAAAGCTTCTAAATAAAATTACTAGACGTATATTTGAATTTCATGCATAATTCCTATAGTAACGCACACAAGAGGTAGATGGCGTACAACACTCTAGAGCAGGCATGGGCTACCTTTGCTTAGCTGAGGGCGTAATTTCGGCACTTAATCAGCTCGCGGGCCATAGGTAAGAATTAAGTATGTAGTAGTGAATAAAAAGGCGATAAAAATACACTTTTTATTTATTAGAATTACAATAGCATAATTAAACATACAAAAATCAAATCAACAAAAAAAGAAAATTCAAATGCAGATTTTTTTTATTTTTATTTTTTTTGCGCCTTATTTGAAATTTCTGAATCTCTCGCGGGCCGGATTGAAGCTGGTGGAGGGCCGGATCCGGCCCGGGGGCCGCCCATATATGCTCTAGAGCGTTCTCAATTGGACTACTGTTGTGCCGTTTCGGAACCATATCGTAAGGGATTAATTTACTGTATAGAGAAAGTACAGTGAAAAGTCGTTCGATTCGTGACTGCTTGCCAGTCCTTACGAAATCTTCACAGAACTGATACACAGATTGGGCTGGGATTGTCTGACGGACAGACGACGCAGGTTTCGTTTGAATTAATTAACGAACATGCGAGTATCTTCTTTTATTTACGAGTGCGATGTAGTACCTTGTATTCCAAACTATTTAGATCGCAATGACAGGAGAGATAAAATTAGAGATATAAGATGTAGTTCTGGTGCTTATATGTATTCTTATTACCGCTTCCTCTATTTGACATTGGAATGCTCAGAGTAAATTTTAATTTTGGAGCCTAAAATAGTTGAGAGTTGGCCGTTGCAAAGATACTCTTGCCATATGGGGATACCTGGGAATACAGCCAGAAACCACATGTTCGTGCGGGGAGAGAGAAACTGTGGTACATCTGCCGTCTCGTCCACTAATCCGAATGAATGTATCCCAATTTGACATTAAATCACCCACTGACGAAGCCATCGCATTGGCGGAAAAACTACCACATATTTGATACTATCATCGACACGAGAAGAAGAAGAATTGCAGAGTATGCCTGTACATGTAGAGATCCTTGCGTTAAAACCTTACCTGGCTAATGTTACGGGTAACAGCTGGTAGCATATCAACCGCTACTGTCGACTGTCGCAGTGCGAGCGATCCTGCTGCTATGAGCAGTTTCCCTCTTCGAGCAGCGCGGCCCCTTTCCTCGCCGCAACCCGCAAGGTCCTTTCTCCTTATCGACTCGTAACGTATATAAAGCCGCCTTCCTTGAGTCCTATGAACCGCAAAAACCCGGAAGTATTGCGCCGGCAAGTTTTTCTCGCACGACTGCACCCGCCGCGTGATAAGTTGAGCAGCACTAGCGCCACCATAAATTCGCGTTCGGAGCTGGCAAAGCGGACTTCCTATTCGTCGGCAGCCACCCCCACACAGGAACCCGCACCCTCCCGGGAAGCAAAGCAAGCGTACCGCGCAGATAAGGGCTAACTGTTTAAACACCAGAAATTGACTTTTCGTCAGCGCGGATAATAGAAATTGTTAATAATAAGATCGGGAACAATCTGAATAATAGGCAGGGTGGCAGGGCCCGGGTGTGGGGGATGACAAAACGCGCCGGCACCCCCTCCCCTGCCGCCAACGACATAATGGTCTATTCTGAGGACTACCGGCAGGGGGAGGGTTTTTAGTATGTATGTGCCGCGTCGGCGCGTGGCTCGGCTTATCAGAAAATGAGTCACTTTAGTCCGCGCTGACAGACAAGCTCCGGAAATTGAAATAAGAAATCCTAGCGTAAATGAATGATAGCGTATGGAGAGGCGCCATCCTCCTCCGCTTTCTCTCCCCGCTCTTCTCTCGTCGCCTCTCTCCCCTCCGCCGTCCGTACGCTTTAGCGGATGAGTACGGTAACCATAGTAACTAGTTTCCAAATACAGAGATCCAAAATGACCTAGCAGTTAGGGTCTAATTTTCAGGTCTTGGAATGGTGACAAAAAGGCTCTCCCACCATCTGAAACAGCTCAAATGCATACAAATTCTGGCACTGATTACTCAGCATATTCAGTGAAATAGTGACCTTAATTTTCCTTTTATTAGTTATTACTACTTAATAAGTAATTTTTATCATTTATTCTACAGTCACTGCTCTTTTAGTACTACCTACCCACATTGAGCATAATTTCATATGGTAGATGAGAAAGGTATGGATCATTGTCCTCGAAATCTCGGGAAGGGAGGGGGAAGATGAAAGAGGAAAGGAGGGGAGGGAGAAGGGTGTAGGGATCAGTAACCCATACGAGAACTTGGCACTTTTCACATTACTATGATTTAATTATTGAAGTTTCTGTTCATGCTCACCAGCCTGTAGGGGAGATGAGAGGGAACAAATACCGCATACTTATTTTCACAAGAAATAACACGCACAAAAATAAATATACAAGCCTTCTCAGTGCTTAGAAAAAATGAATTCCGATATTTTCATTCCTACGGCCACCGAAAAATATACATTCCTGCAGAAAAAAAATATGTAGATAATTCTTTACAGCTGTAGAACGCCGGTCCATCAAATAATTATACAAAATAGATGTTTATTATCAATTATAAGAATAACTATCCATCGCCTCGTATTCGGGAGGACGACGGTTCGAATCTCCATCCGGGCAATCAGATTTTGGTTTTCCGTGGTTTCGCCAAATCATTCCAGGCGAATGCAGGGATGTCACTTCAAAAGGCCATGGCCGAATTTCTTCCCGTACCTAGTAACCAGTCCTTTCCCGCCTCTAATGACTTCGACATCCACTAGGTGTAAAGCCATGGACTAAGTAAAATAAAAAAAAATAAAAAAATTTGCATCATAATGCAATCCCAAATATTTGTGATACTTAATGTTTTTCGATAAAGTACTTCGTTTTCCATCCCAGTTCCAATGATGGCATCTGATTTTAAGACTTTTTCAACCCAAATCCGAAGACATGGGCCAGTTCCTACACCACTCTGCTGTGAGGCCGCTGGCGAGCTAAACACGGATCGCCAGACACTCCTCCGTAACTTTTACCACGAAGGGGAGATGCAGTTGACAAACACATTTTAGATCATTCTATGATACTGCCACTGCTTTGTGTACATATGTCTGATTAAATAGAATGAATAGTAAACTGAATATATTTTCTGAAAAATGGTGAGCATATATAATTTGGTCTAATACGCGTATATGTTGGCCTTTTTTAGCTTTATTAGCAACGAGAATCTATTTTATTTTGAAAAAGAAACATGCCTCTACCATCTTCGATTTTCGTCCCTTTTTGGAATATTTATAGGACACTAGCGTTGCCCGGCATGCGATGCAATGCCTATTTCTATAGCTTATAAGTGTATTTTTATCTTGGTATTAAAGTATAAATATGCAAAGTTCCACCGATAGTGGATAAAAAATGCGGGTATGTGTAAAGAACATTTTTTTTTTTTTGTCACAAACCTTTGTACGCGTGCACACAATAACTCACCAAAGTTTCATTGTAATCGGTTGAATGTTATAGGTTCGCATAGAAGACAAACAAACATTCATTTTTATAGGTATATAAGATTGCAGGTCACGCCCAGAAAGTGTAAGGTGGCGGAACTCCTAAGCGGAGCCACAGAGTCGCCCCCTCTAGACTGTCAGTAGGATGGCTTCCTTTGTTTGTGTTGCAGACGTTTGGCGGAGGAAATTTCCACGGGGGACTTCGGGAAAGAGGTTTCTCCCTAAAACGAGTACCTTATTTTTTTTTACTTATGGCTTTACGCATCGTCGACATCGAGGTCATTAGAGGCGGGATGGGACTGGGGACAGGGAACGGGAAGGAATTCGGCCATTGCCATTTTTTTTTAAGGAAGCATCCCCGCATTAACCCGGATTGATTTGGCGAAACCGTGGAAAACCCAAATCTGGATGCCCGGGCTGGGATTCAAACCGCTGCCCTCCCGAATGCGAGGCCAGAGGGTTAACCACTCACCCACCACGCTCGGTGAAAACGGGTGACGCAGCACTTTCCGGGCGCAGCTGGGCGCGTTGTCACGGTGCTTCATTGCGGCGTTGCTCTCAGCCAGAGAAGAAAACAATCGACGAGTTACGTTCTTCTCGGGCGCGAGACGTCAGTTAGTCTCCCCATACAGGGGTTGCAAGAATATCTGTGTGGTGGATGAAAACCTCAAGGGCTCAAAGAACCTACTACAAAACTGATAAGCGACAATAATTGTTTTTATATGAACCTTTTCGACCAATTCTACGCCCTGAAAACAGTTGTCGAACTGGTGGACAAACTCTAGTCTCGTGCGGTCCCTAGCCGGAAATGTTTTAAGCAATGAACAGAATTTTCTTTATGGCTGAGTTCCTTTGCTGTTGAGAATTTCCTGGATTCATTTCCATGTACCATGTATTTTTTTTTTTAATGGTAACATTTCTATAAAGCATTTCAGTATTTTACTCGCTTCACTCATTTTTTTTATTTATTTATTGTAATTGAAATTTGCCAACTTAATTACGTCTTTCCCATTTTTTTTTTTTTTTAAATTGAATATTTCTTTTAAAATCCAAGCAACTAAATTTTTGATCGAATAATGACTAATTTAAATAAAGATTCCTGCATCTCATGCAAAGATTATTAAAAATGTCTCTGGCAACTTGGAGAAAGTAATTCATAAAAAATCACGAAATTTCAAACTTATAAGTTTGGAAATATAGTTCGTCGAATTTATACAATCCACGAACACTTTTAGGTATTTCATCAATGGAATAAAGTACCAAGTAGTTTATAAACATACAAATCGAAATAATCTACTTAGAACATCCATAGTGAAAGAAATGTCATCACTTGGATTGTATGTAGAAATTTGATAGTTAAAGCTAATCTTTAATTACAATAAGAAAATTTAAAAGTAGATAAATAATAACGGTTACAGCGCGCCTTCTACCACAGTCGACACATTTTGAAAAAATAAATAAATCGATATATATTAATGAGGTGAATACAAACACGCAACGCACGTTAAGATATAGTCTTCAGCATAAACAACAGAGAATTAACTAGTGTAAAGTTGTTGAAAAGGATAACAGGTATCATAGAACATTGACAATGAAATAACAGGTAAACTGAAGCGATGAATTTCGAATATGATTCAGCCTCCGTGGTTGGCACAGTGTCTCTCATTCTGTACCGCCGACGCGGCGGGTGCTCCATTGCGAGGAAACAGATGTGCGCTCCGTAACACTACATCCTACCTTCCGAGACACCTGCCCTGAGTTCTTTACTGCATGAGGAAATTGGAAGGCTGTGTCAGACACTCGATACAAGTCACTGTCCTGGACGCTCGAGCTAATTTCCGTCTTCGGGGAGACGTCAGTGATGAAACCAAAGATTGCTGCCCTAACCACATAAAGGCCTCGCACTGAATCGGGAAGAGTGATTCACTGTCCTTGCGAACTGTTAGTCACGTTTAAGCGACTGCAGTTCAGTCGAACGTTCTCTAAAACAAGAATTCGAAACTAATTGGAAACAGATCTTTTTCAGAAACACGACATAATTTAACAGAGATCTTCCTGAAAACCTAGCATAATCTTGTAATCTGCCCGGCATACCTAATCTTTTGGAGGAAAGTCCACCGTTGCCACCTGTGTCAGCTAACCATCCAATTAGTGTGGATTAATTAGCTGCCAAAAGACAGAAGACAGCTTCTGACAAAACACGTAACTTGTTTATGATTATCCACAATAACTGAAGTAACAGAGTGTTTATGGACGAAAACGGCCCAATTGCATCTCTCAACGCATGCAAGATGCGCGCTTGTTTTTGGTTTAGTCGAAGAACTTCTAGTCACCAACACTGAAAGATGTTACCGTTAATTAAAGAAATGACAAAAGTGGCTTCGGATGAAATACCACTAAATTTACTGACAGTTATTGGCATAAATCTTTACTCATCTGCAATACACTGCAATAGATGGCTAGATGCACGTCTTATAAAAAAATACAAGCTTCTCATAACGTTACTATCGCGCCCATGCGTCCAGTTAGGAGCTCAACACACAACTTGCCGCGCCTTGCCACGTTTACAGTGCAGGCGCCTGCTGACTCATCGCTCAGTTGTTGCGAGCTAAAGGTGTTACACTACTAACTATCGATACTTATAGACTACACAAAACTACAAGCTCGTGGAAACCCAATAAAATTATAAACTATTTACAAATGTTAGTATAATTATTCATAATGTTTACGATTAATCAAAACAAATAATAATAATAAATAAGTGTAAAAAATATGATTAGGGGGTTGTAAGAACGTCACACGTGTCTGAAAAACGTGTAACTTTGTGTGTTTTGTATAATAAGAGTATTTCTTGTTTGTGAAATGTGTAGATTATGAGGCGGAGACTGGGGACCGTGCAAAAAATATCGTGAGCTTACTAACACGGGTTAAAATTGAGTAGTCTGAGATTTAATTCAATTTAATTGGGATGGAATACAAACATGGCCAGTTGTAATTTCTCTACAGCGCCATTTTCTAATTTCACGAATTTTTGTGTAATATTCGCACACTGCTTCTGGTAAATTGCTCATCATTTCCGTCTGTATTCTAGTACCTGACACCCTTACCTACAAAACAAATTTTCCTATCTTCTTACGCCTGAAATGAATAATCATTGTAATCTCTTTTCTTCCAGGGGGTACTTCTAATCGTTCTGCCAACATTTACCCAGGTCTCGTCTTCTTACACGCTGCGAGCACTCCTTAATTAACTGCTTCATATACTCTGCATCTCCCTTTTCAGTCGTTATTACCCTCTACTGGTCCCTTTCGTTAACAGATTAACCAGGATTGCATCAATATTAGCTACAGTAGTGTGACAACAGCACAGAGGTGATAATACGTCCACGTCTTAATGATTCAGATGATTTGATCCGCCAGTGTGGCTCAATCTTCTGAGGCGCCGCTCACTCTGGATTGTGGAGGCACAACAATCCAGGCCCCCGCCGACCGACCATCCTAAATGTGGTTTCCGGACGGTTTCACACAATCATCTTGACGAATGCTGGGACGGTATCCTAATTTCGCCTTATTGGCTACACATTTCACAGTAAAAAATTGTACAACGTCTTGCAGATAGGTGGCGACAACAGAATTTCTTTCATTCAATAGATTATGTACACCAGGCCTACCAGCCTCGGTTAAATTAGGTAGCCTAACAGCCCTGGTTAGATCAGGTACATCACGCTTAACAGCCTTAGTTAGATTAGGTACACCAGGCCTAACAGCCTCGGTTAAATTAGATACACCACGCCTAACAGCCTTGGTTAGACCAGGCCTAACAGCCGCGGTTATTTTAGGTACACCAGGCCTAACAGGCTCGGTTTAGTTAGGTATACCACACTTAACAACCTCGGTTAGATTAGGTACACCAGACCTAACAGCCACAATTATACTAGGTACACCAGGCCTAACAGCCTCGGTTTAGTTAGGTACACCATACTTAACAACTTCGGTTAGATTAGGTACACCAGGCCTAACAGCCTCAGTTAAATTAGGTACACCAGGCCTAACAGCCTTGGTTATTTTAGGTACACCAGGCCTAACAGCCTCGGTTAGATTAAGTACACTTGACCTAACAGTCTTGGTTAAATTATGTACACCAGGCCTAACAGACTTGGTTAGATTAGGTACACCAGACCTACCAGCCTCGGTTAAATAAGGTACACCACACCTAACAGCCTTGGTTAGATTAGGTACACCAGGCCTAACAGCCTCGGTTAAATTAGGTACACCACGCCTAACAGCCTTGGTTAGACCAAGCCTAACAGCCGCGGTTATTTTAGGTACACCTGGCCTAACAGGCTCGGTTTAGTTGGGTATACCACACTTAACAAACTCGGTTAGATTAGGTACACCAGACCTAACAGCCACAATTATACTAGGTACACCAGGCCTAACAGCCTCGGTTATAGTTAGGTACCATACTTAACAACTTCGGTTAGATTAGGTACACCAGGCCTAACAGCCTCAGTTAAATTTTGGGTAGGAACTCAGTGGCCCAGACATATTTCGTTGGTTCTCGTTGAGAGGTGCCCTCAGTTTCTCCAGTGGCTGAAGTTCTGCGGTTCTCCAGTACTGCAGTTCACTTACAAGGCAGAAGATATAGCAGTTCGTCGAACAGATTACGTTGAAGTAAACTGTTTCAATTGCTTTCTACTAATCTCATCTTTTCTCGAAGGAATGTTAATGTCCTAATGAAGCTATAGATTTGGATAGAACTTTCAGAGTGATAATTGTGCGGTACTTCTAAATTAATAATTCTTGTTTAACTCACCCTGATATTATGTAATAGCTTTTTTCTTGGGATAAACAGTATTTAATATTGAAGTAAGGTGAGTGTAATTTACATGTACAAAGAAGTGAATAGATTAAGAGTCTTATCTAAATTCCCTTTGCAATCCAGTGGCTTACCACCATTACAGAGGCTCTGAACGTATTAAATTTGAAGATAGGTCCGAATTTCGATAGTCACATTATAAAGGGAAGATACGTTAGAAGAAGAAAGAAGATTTATAGAAGCAAGAAGAGAAACACGTAATAAATAAAGAAGGGTCTGTTACACAAACTTCCTGTCTCTTCTTTTTGTGAATCTTCCATAAAATTCTATCGTAGACAATCATTTTCAAAAAAACGTGGATTTTTACGTTATTTGTTCACTAAAATTTCTACATCATTCTGCAGAATCAGGCTGAAATAGACCCAAATTCAATTTTCATCCTTCCTGGAAACTCTAAAATCAAAATAAAATCCGCCATTCCTTCTGTTTTAGAATGTTCTTTCTGAGTCTTAGATCAATGTTAATTCTGAAAATTTTTCTAAAAACACAGAATTTACAATTAAATTTCGTTAATTTAAAACGTGGGAATCTGGTGAAATTTCACTCAAATAATTTATGATTAAAAGAAGAATACATTAAATGCGAAAGGAGGCGCGTATGGAAATTAAAAATTCTTGAATTTAAAGATTTGTCTTATTGTTAATCTGGTTTTGACATAGTTGTCGCTTTTGAAAGCAGTTTTACATTCTAAAAAAAAAAAAGTTCGTTTACTATATCTACCACATTTTATCCTATTTCAAAACCAACTATTAACTTTCATATTCGTGCTTCAGTTCATAACATTTATGAAGCTTTCGTTTTAATTTAGACTTCAAGTACATACAGGACATACTCTACTCTTTGTCTTTCTCTGCAGTTCTTTTCTCAATTATCTTCTCTCCACTAACAATTAGCTTCATGTATGACTACAAAATTAGCTCTTCTTGATTCACTTGCCTGCTAGTATCAAACTACGTCGCCACAGCTTCGTGCTCTGTGAAACCCAAATATCTGAGTAAGCACGGGGAAACCATCAGACTGCTGGAAGCCGCATCCTCCAATCCCGCATGCGGAGAGAGAGAGGGGGAGAAGACAGAAGAGGGGCGGAGCGCGCCCGCGTAGCAGAGAAACATAGGGTGATAGGGGTAGGACGGGCTGCTTTCTATATTGTAAGCACGGCGTCGCCCGTTTCCTGCCGGTTTCAACAAGAAAGGAAATTACACAAACTATTTTCGAATAGAGTGTGGTGGCAGCCCTGCAAAAGCGGGCGAGCAAGCGAGCTGATAACGAAAGCGGGGCGGCGTTCTGCGCATGCGCGGGCTGTGTGTGCGGGCGAGCAACAATGGACGGTTGACAGCGCGCCAGATAGGCTTGTTCCCATTTACGCCGTGTGGCGGCGCCAGCGGTGGGCGAGGCTTCCTTTCTTTTTTCCTCGTTTAACCGACGTCGAGCGCTGGGAGAGTTTATCGCCGCGACAGTTAAACGCAGCGTGTAAATGTCACCAGCCCGAGGACAATTCATCCCGCCGCCATTGTCGCTTTGCATTAGACGTGACTAACAAGGGAGACGCAGCCGCGACGTTGCTGCCATCTGCAGGAAGCGCTCTTCGCTGGCGATAATTCGAGGCACAGCGTCGAGCGAGGATGGAGGTAAAGCTGAACGGAGATAAAATAATTTTCCGTGCTCCCATACAAACCGTCACATAATCCCATCCCTCAAATTTATAAAGTTATAAATGGAATGGAGCTACAATTATAATTATGTTGTTGATTTTGTACCGACAGAGTGAAATGGTGTTATGTACCAGACGTACGAAGAACCAAGGAACAATATGCATTGAATGAGTGGTAATGAAGACCATCAACAAACACAAACCTGAAATTTCTGTTTGTACTTTTAACAATTATCACAAACATTTAACCAGTTTATTTAGCAATAATAGTATTTAATCCACATATCCCCCCCCCCTTCCCAATTCCTATGTAAGGAAATTATTTTTGCACAATGATGCGAGAAAACAAATGACTAAAAACAATACAAATTTCCCATACTAAATATCAATAAACTAAGCATTTCCGAATTCGCTATGAAATATAACAGAAAATTATACATCGCTCTTACCGAACGTAAAACCAGGCAGCTCACTCAATCCACAAAATTATTCACAATTTTTCAGTAGAATCAGCTAACCTAGTTACTTTCCCCATAGATAATAAAACAAAATCTCTTTTCTATATCTCTCTCTAAAGCTTCCACAGATCAATTTCATTTTCATAGTTAAAAACCAAAACTTCCGTTATAGTCAGTATACGAGTACACTATTCATCCATACAAATGTCTTTTACACTCAACACCTTAATTTTGTATTAAAAAAAAAAAAATAAATCTTATCTCTCACCGTATATTGCACAACATCATGACAAACTTAATCAAATTAGAGCTTTATTAACACAGCCATCAGTTTTTCACCTGTTGTTGCTAAACAGCTGCTAAATTACTACTTATTATCCTCAAAATCCAAATATGCTATTTTCTATCATAACGATATCCCAACTATATCATCCTAAACAAGAAAACAAAGAATAATGAAACAATAGACTTAAGCAGCAAATATTCGTACTAAAATACATCGATAACGTCCTCTTCCCCCCCCCCACCCCCCCCGCCCCAAAACATAACTTGTGTGTGCGTGGAGACTTTCCCGGCGTACTGAAGCAATGTAGTCTTCACGGGTGTGCAGCCGGATGGTGTTTTGGAAACACAACGTTTCGACAACCAGCTCGTGAAGACTACATTGGTTCAAACATAACTTGTTTCTGCATTTAGAACAAATTAATAAATAAGTATTAGAATGAGGAACCCGTACTACCGCATCTTTTTTTCCCTGCTTTATTTTGAAAGATTTTTGTTGAGTCTTAACGAGGTCCAAGTGTCCTGAATGAAATTAGGTTAGTTTTATTTCAGTATAGTGCGTCATTTTCCTTCATTCCTTTCCAATCTTTTTCTTACTACGATTATGGATAATTATGGGTTACATATTGATTCTGATACAGCCGTTATTTCACGTCCTGTATCCATCAGATCATTAACCTCAACACCAAATAATTCCACGCCAACCAGCGGTTGTTGACTTTTTTCAGTCCTCTTCGACATTGTCAATAAACAATTACTTCGCTCCTCCACCCTTGTCAGTGTGAACACCCAAACTTCTTAATACCTTCGCATTCACATGACTTTTGATTAGGTCTCATTCACTACTTAAATAACCTTTCACTGTTACAACATTGTAGCTGCGTGTTTTTCTCTACAAACAGTGAGCCCTTCATGATTACCAAACATTCATTGTTTATGATGGCGAAAGTGTGCTTAAAGCAGAGAAATAGTTTATTATGGAAAATATATGGATTGCTCTTTTATGGACAGTCTTTGAAAGGATATCGAAAGATTTTAACTCAAATATGTCGGCAGGAGCTGATATGATAGAAATGCTATCTTTTTTAGAATTGAGTCATTAAAAATACTATAAAAATGTTAAGAAACGCTTTACGCTTCCCAAACAAGTGCAAGATGACAATCGTGAAAACCATTTATAGCATGGCCTTATATATTTGAAAATTAATAACTACGTAAAATTAAAAATAACAGGAATAAAAGTATGAGAGATATTGTACCAGCATAAATTTTGTTTCAGGAAAATAAGTAGTACAACACAAACAATAATGGTTTAACATTTCTTTTTGAGGAGTTTGCGAATAAATTCAAGGATATAAGTTATGCCCTTTGTGTAATTAAATGGAACAAGACGTTCAAACCTTCAGAGATGTTGAGTTCGAAATATCGAGTCATAAGAATAATTAATATAGTATATGAGAATAGTGTGCCTAAACTATAAATATAAATTACAATACGGTGGGCAGTGCTGCAGTCTATCAAGACTTGCAAGTAAGATTAAACTGCAGCGTATAGACATCAATCAAGCAGATGAACATACAGGTAAAGGAGTAATTTAATTTTAAATTTAATTTAATTGCAATGGAGCACAGGCTCCGGTGGCAATTTCCCTACACACCCATCTTCCCCCTATCCTGCACCTACATACATTTACCCTCTACAAATTTTATCTTCAAATTCTTTCAATGTTTTCGGTAAATTATTCATCATTTCTCTTGGTAACTCATTCCAATCCCTGACACCCTTACCTAAAAAAGAGAATCTTCCTACACCCTTGTGCCTGAAATCGAGTGCCAGCTTGTGGTCATGGTCATCTTTTCCCTTCCATGCACTACTTTTCATACCTATTGCAATATCTTTCCATGCCTCATCGCCAGTATATGCCCTGTACACTCCCATGGCCCTCCTCATTCTCCTCCTGTCTTGCAATGAATCCAATTCCAGCTCCTTTATCATATCCGTCACTGATTGCATTCTGCTATAATTTCCAGAAACAAATCTAGCAGCCCTTTTTTGCACCCTCTCCAACTCCTGTATTTGATACGTAAAATGAGGGTCCCATACTACACTACCATATTCGAGCAATGGTCTGACCGAAGTTTTGTAACCCAATTCCTTGACTTCTCTCGTACATCCCCTCATCACTCTCTCCAACAAGTGCAGAACTTTGAAACCTTTTCCTACCACCTGTCCTATGTGTCCTGCCCAGTTAAGTTTGTTATCAAAAGTAATTCCAAGATATTTACATTTCAAGTCTTCAACAAGCAATTCTTTCCCCACCTTATATTCATAATTAACCTTTTGTTTTTTATTTGTGTATCTAATAAGCTGACTCTTCTTTGCATTTATCTTCATTCCATGTTTACCAACCCAATTAGATATCCTGTCCAGATCACCCTGCAACTGTTTACAATCCTCTATCGTTTTGATTCTTTTATACAGCATTATGTCATCTGCAAACAATCTAATTTCAGATAGTAAACAATCAACACAATTATTCATTAGAATAATGAATAGCAATGGTCCCAATACGCTGCCCTGTGGCACACCCATTTTTACTTCAACTTCTTTTGATACAACATTTCCTACCCTAACTTTCTGTTTTCTACCTTTTTAAAAATTCTTCTACCCACTACAATCCACTACAATGGTTTTTACCTTATTTACTACCATTTTATAGCTTACTCTGTCAAAAGCCTTACACAGATCTAGTGCTACACTATCAATTTGGCCTCACTTGTCCATTTCATCTGAAATATCTTGCATATATCCCACCAACTGAGATTCGCATGAATATCCTTGCCTGAAACCATGTTGCCTGCTTGAAAACCACTTACTTTCCTCACATATATTTCTGATGTGGTTGCATATCAATCTTTCCATTAATTTACCTACCACTGATGTCAAACTGATTGGCCTGTAATTCTCAACTCTATTTCTCACCCCTCCCTTATGTACTGGTACTACTATTGCACTTTTCCAGTCCTGTGGTAAGCAGCAAGTGTCTAGACTCAATTTAAATAATATTTCAAGATAAGGTACAATGTCACATCCGGCTATCTTTAAGATAGCTGTATGCTTTGACTTAGTGATGATTTTTATCTACAGTATTTAGCATGTGAAAGCGAGCATGTCAAAGAATTTAACTGGTGTTATTAAAACGTAAGGATAAGATACCAAACTTGGCAGGAGAAGTAAGAGATACTTAGAAAGTAAAATTTCAAAATCATAGTTGTACTAGCAAAGAAAACTTAAAAAAAAATAATAAAAAATAAAATAAAAATAAAAAAAAGAACTTTATTTTGTTGTTATGATGTAGAATTAATCTTCTAAGGCTGTATGTTTGTATCATAGAACTTAATGGAAGTGATGCTTGGTTTAGAGAAATACCAAAGCGAAGGAAACTTAACCATTTGAAGGGAGAATGTTTGAAATTTACTTGACACATAAACCACTAAATGAACGTGTTCACGATGTCATAGATGACGAAATTAATAACCTCACAGGTGAAACGGGATAATGGGCCTGATTACAAGACATGTGGTCTTCGTTAGTTTTTAAGAACACAGAGCTGCAGAAGGAGAGAATCACAGAGGAAGACAAGGATTAGAATATACGTAGAAGATAACTGAGGACGTATGTTGTAATTTGTGTTCTGAGATAACAAGATTAACACAGGACCGGTAGCAATGCATGAAATCTGGTAGAGATGACAGAAAAACAGAAATGCTTAGAGAAACCTGGCGACTGTAGTCAATCACTAGCTACTTCCGACACAACTATAAATTTATCCTCAATTAAAATTTTCACACTTTAGTCACCTGTACACCACGTTTTCCGTTTAATATCTTAACATAGTAATTGTCACTGTCTCTACTATTCCAATGCAAAAGAAGTATGGGTAATTGGTGTAATTCGATTGTTGTCGTAAGAGAAAATTCACTAATTACTTTGTTGGCATCTGAAGAGGTTGTAACAAATTAAAATTAGAATAACGTGACAAATCAACGGAGTTGCCATACAAACTTAAATAATGACCCTGAAAATGAATGGACTGTGAGTGAGTGAGCTTCGTAGCTTGGGATAGGGAGGATTTAAACGCGGCATAAGTGGTAAGTCTCTACGAAAAATTAATTCCAGACATGCAGCGAAATTAAACACGACTCTAATTGAACACCAAGCGCGTCATACTTACATGTTAGAATAAAAACTGCCACTCAAACGCATACACTTATAAACATTATTCACTTTGACTAACACCCAACATATAACAGAGTAACTTGCAATCTAGACCTGATATATGAAAATGAAGGTTATATTCGGAATCGGGGGACAAATTTCGTACAGAAATGGTGTTTACTTTCTAGACTCCAAAATCTTTGTTGGCCAGTTGATAAGCATTTGGTTGCCTGAAATAACTACTGCAAAGAATCACTTTCCACTGGAATAACATTACGCAGTACACACAGAATAGAAATCGACTGGACCAAAGATACTAAGCACAATCATACAAGTACTCCAGCGATTCTAATTTTCAGTAAGCTTGCAACTCAACTAACTTGTCTCTGCCGCTTCCTTTATATAGACGGTACAGAAAGATCCAGAATTATTCAAAGAGTTTCTCGAATTATAACAATATTTTAGCAATTATCTCCATACAAAAGTAATTAAAAATTGTACAAAATCACTCACAATCATTATAAAACAATTTGAAATGAAACTAATACTGTTATATCCGTTTACAAATAGAATTATCAACATAAACCGGTCCAAACCATATTGAATTGTCCTCCAAACATGGCAGCTCACATCAACACTTACAATTAAAAACTTTTAATTAATGTTTAGTTTTAATTTTAATTGCAGTGGAGCAAACGCTCCGGTGGCAATTTCCCTACACACCCAACTTCCCCCTATCCTGCACCCACCTACATTTGCCCTCAACAAATTTCAACTTTAAATTCTTTTAAGGTTTCGGTAAGTTATTCATCATTCCCCTTGGTAACTCATTCCAATCCCTGACACCCTTACCTAAAAAAGAAAATCTTCCCACACCCTTGTGCCTGAAATTGAGTGCCAGCTTGTGGTCATGGTCATCTTTTCCCTTCCATGAACTAGTTTTCATACCTACTGCAATATCTTTCCTTGCCTCATCGCCAGTATATGCCCTGTACACTCCCATCACCCTCCTCATCCTCCTCCTGTCTTGCTATGAATCCCATACACAATACATACATAATTACATACATATATAATTCATACATAATACTGTGCTTGAACACATTTCATAGCATTTATATAGTTTTTTTTCATGAAACAAGGTTCATTTGCATGACGCATATACACAGAGTCATAATTAATTACACGAAAATTATACAAAACAGTAATTTCCCAACTCCCACCTTGCTGTACATAATTCTTAAAATAACATTTCATTAAAGGTCTCGATCTGAGGGTCATTATACATTCATTATTGTTGTCAGCATTCATTGCTCCGACTGTACTGGAGTCCATACATAGTGGCAACAATACGCTGGAAGAGTAATGACAATCACAGTGAGCTGGCTGTATGGCCTATGTAGCCGAAAACCATTAAAAAAAAAATCCCTACTATTTTCAACTTGTGAAATTATCGCTGATTAGGACCCAAAGTTTAAATGTGTACCTAGGGATGAAATTATAGTTTGAGTTATATCTTACAGAGCGCATATCATCATTAAAAACTGCAACAGGGCAGAACTGTAATTTCGGATTCAACGTCAGCTAATGTGGCAGTTCAGCTTCATTGAGTTCGTCATAACTGCATTTTACCCACTGAATACTGATCTTATAACTTTTCTTAAATGTAAGTAGTTTTCAGTGCTAGAAGCAACACATTCTGGATTTCTGGCGAAGATGTGTCTGTTTATACCCCGTGAATCCCGCAGTTTCCCCGGGACCTCGCATTAGATTTTATTAGAGCTCACACATCACGTCCCGCGTATTGCAGATTCAACCAGGCGTGCCAACCGCCCGCTGCTTTCGGGCGACCTTCGAGCAGAGAGTGAATACCGGAGAGCAAAAAGAAGCCGCAGCCCCCGGGCCCCTTATTGGATCCGCTAACCCTCACACGGTCTCCTGACATCGAAAGGGCAATTTAGATAACCGCAACTCGACACAATGGGATCGTTTTTAAGGCCGACGACGGAGAGAACGCTCGGGTTTCAGTATCCGAGGCTTGATTGACTAGAAGAGTGATAAAATGTATAGGGCGCGGGGGGGGGGGGGCGCGCACCCTCCCTTACTGCAAATTTGACGTAACCTAACCCTACCGTACCCTGTCCCCCTCTACTTTGTTTCCGATAAATCGATACATATCGATGTAAACGCCGCTGCGACTTTATTGTACGCAGGGTAAATTACAAACTGATAGCAGATAGGGCCTTCTTTCTTTTACATCCCCTCCACTCTCACCTCCCGTCTCCCCCACTTTCTTCCCTCACTTGTTTTTTCGCGACGAGACCTTCCGCCAATTTCTGGACGAAATGAAAGTTCGATGCGCGAGAGTCAAGTGTTCCGAGGCGAAATGATTAATTTTTGTTCCAGTTCCCCGGCGGGGAAGAAATTAGAAACTTAATGAGGTGAATTATTAATAGCGGCTGCTTTATTGACATATTCAACGCACCCGAAAAGTTCCTCATTTATCGGTCACGCGAGAACCAATTCATCTCCTCCTTTTGCCTTCTTTAGTATATCGGATGGCATTTTATATTATTGTAAGATAGTGACCGTTTTTTGGGGATCGTACCGGGTCTAAAATAATTCCAGGTTCAAGTTGAAACATTATGATAGGTTGACCTGATCTGATCAAATAAGAACTTGACTGTGTTTCACCCTTAGAATGAATAAAACTTCTTGAACTTGTAGAACTCATAAGCATTATTAGACGTAGGTATCAAACACGCATAAGGATGATCGCACTATCGTACAATTGTCTCGAAGGTCTTGCTGAAATTTAAACCTAACTTGTATTTGACTCTTAAAGTTCACTCTGCAAATTCTGAAGAATTCCTGTTTGCTTCGAAAGCATGACGTTATTTTTTATTGAGTCTGAGCAAACATTCATATTGTAATTTTTGGTCATAGTGTCCTTAACGGCCTGAGAACGTAATATAGATTAAATAGTTGAGCATCTCCGAAGAAATGAATTGCCAGAATACTGGATTAGGTAATATATTTGGCCTGATATTCGCTCTAAATAACGTAATAACTCACACAGAGAACATGAACAAAGATCATTAATAATCAGTAAAATACGAAAACATTAATTGTAGTGTATAAACTTTGGTCAAGTAACAATATTAGCAAAAGTTCTAATTAAACTGAAATTTAGCCGGAAAGACAATTGGCATTCGTGGTTACATCAGAGACGATGAGTAATTTAAGTTTAATTTAGTAGCAGTTGCTTAGCTATTAAATTGTGGATATAACCTGGAATTTCTTCCAATAATATATCTGGCCGCTGTTAATTTGTGAGAGAAGGCTGACACGTGACACCATTCTCGAGCCAACAGCTATCGAGGTGAGTGAGTGAGTTTAGGAATTTATATAATAGCTCAGGTTAGCTGCAACTGATAATTCACTCGAAAATTATAGATGCACCTGCGAGAAAGTACGTAGTTTTTAAAACCGTCTAACGCCTCGGCATAATTTTTTTCTCTGCCAAGATTATAAAAGATGCCTCTGTTTGACCCTTAGTAATTAACGCTCGAAAAAAATCTTAAACAGAGAAAAGCAAAAGATTAAAAAAACTTACAGTGCATTTTTACAATAAAAGAAACCACCATAAGAAAGATGAAATGCGAAATACGGTATTATATGAAACCGAGGCCTCTAAAATCACTACGCCTTCACTTTCAACTGTCGAACCTTTTTTTTTTTTATTGGTATTAGAAGTGAAGTGCTTCATCCATGTTGCAAATCTTCACTTTCAGGTAACATCGCTTCTGCTGCTAATGTAATGCTTGTTATATTTAGAGAAATGTTACGTTCTGAAGTGGAGAATCAGTTTTTTAATTGCTTCGAAAATGGCAGAGCCATTATGGTCCACACAAAAAAATAACACAATCCAAATCTGTTTTTAACGCGCTTATATTATTTTCAACTGCCTGTTGTATTTTGAAAATCCTGAAATCTGTTTTTTACCATTCCCAGTGTCCAATTGATTTTTGAATTCATTCTCGTTCCGGGTGACAATACAATTCTGTAAAGGTCTTTTGGACCTAAGGGTTTAATTTGGAAATGATGGTGAATCAAAAAGTAAGTTACACTTCCAAGCTATGGCCATTTATGAAACCATCTATAAATAGGCAACACGGCTATGACTACATACAATGTAAGGAATTCGGCCATGGACTTATGAAGGAAGCGTACTAGAATTCGATTTGGGGAAACCATGGAAAATCCAAATCTGGATGCTTGGACGGGTATTCGAACCGGCGTTCTCCCGAATGCGAGGCCAGAGCGTTACCATTCACCCACCACGCGCTGTGGAACTATACTACCCAGTTATCTGAATTATTTAACTTGTTGAATTAACTATCCATGTATTTTAACTGTATTTGTTTTTTAACGTCCCTGTCGCAAATTAATACTTTAGTCTTTTTATTGATTATTTTCTGGCTACCTGATGCCCACGACTTCGTTCATGTTTGTCTAGAATTTTGAAGGTTTTCATGTTTATGCACGGAACCTTAAATATTTCCAGCATGAAAAGTAGCGTATGCTGCCAAATCAGCAACCCTCCAGGGAAAGTCCCGTCAAAATTGGATCACACATTATACAGTACATGTCGCATGTAAATTATTTATAATTCTTAATAGCTGAAAAATGTGTCGCAGTCTAGAATATTATTCAAGAACATTCTAGAACATTTTAGAACTTTCAAGAACATACTAATACATTCTAGAAGAATATAAAGATTTTTTAGAACACTTCGGTATGAATTTGAAAATGCCCTAGGTCGACCACTTTTAACCGCCATATTTCCCGCACCCCCACAGCTAGCGAAATGCAACCACAATAATGCACGCTGGGAGACTCGATGCTACTTCTACATACAAACACCAGAGGCTTGCGCTAGATACCTGTGGCTGCAAAGTGAGAAATAGGGACACACACGTCTATTTAAGTGTCTCGCCCAAATCACTTTCGTTTTCTGAAACTGCTGCAATGTCTCCTGAAAATCTCAGTATATCTATGTTCTGTCAATGAATGGAAATTACTGTATTTAATGCTTAACAGCTTCCAATGCCTCTTGCAAATACGCAATGAAGAGAACAGGGTAAATAATGCAACCTTACCTTAAACCGTTCGTAACATATGATTCCGCTTTGTACAGGGCGTTCGCCGGGAAACGCTACCCACTGTTAGCGCTACAAGGAAGAAACTGCTCCCGGCGAGCGAGCGGTCAGCTTCCGGCATTGTTCGACCGTCTGCCGCGGACTATTTCATAATAATTACGCTTCATAAACTTGTATGTGCTAAGCATTTAAATGTGACGTCAGTTGCGGATCAACAGTGCCATAGTGGACACCCTGCAGGTACCAGTTGCTAAATCTAATCCTAGGCCCCTGGTCTATTTCTGTAATTTTATGCACCACAATTGTTTTGTACGGCTTTAAGTGAACTAGCTTTGTTACTTTCCAAGCTGACGTCTTAGATACGCCTGCCTGCTGCCCTAACTGACTTAATGATTTTTTGGGTGACTGTTCTAGTCGAAAAGCGATATCATCAATGTTCTCCTCTGTGAGAATACGGTTTACCGACAGTCTATTTTTGTTAAAAAATGAACCCGTCTCTCTTACTTTTTTAACCAGACGCAGAATTGTTGATTTAGCTGGCAGTAAAGCGCCAGGATATTCGCGACGAAATTTACTGCGACACTTTTTAAACGACTCTTCTTCACATATGTATCGTAGAGAAATATTCTTTGTTGCAAACTGTAACGTACCATAATTTTACTCACACTCAAACACGGTACAGATTAGTAAGAGTATGAAGCGCCAAACCAGCCAAACCGCAAAGAAACGTTTATTCACAACACTGTTGGGGCAGCGGAGGTGTTAAACAGTGCGGTGATTCACGGCGCCATGTGGCGGGAGTTGCTGGCTCCACTGTCCCAGCAAGTTGCCGACGGCAACAGACTGGGAGGGTAGCGTTTCCCGGCGAACGCCCTGTATTTTCCAAACCGGATAGCCGCAGTTTCATCTCTTAGAGTTTCCATATGATTCTTCAGTCCTTGTACTTTAATCCCATCCTTTCCTGAACTGAGAACATCTTGTTCCAATTTACACTATCAAAAGCCTTCTCAAGATCTATGAAAGCTACACAGATATCCTTGTCTTTCCTTATACACTTCTTGGTAACGTCTCTGAGAGTCAAGAGGGTTTCTCTCGTGCTCTTCCCTTTCCGAAAACATCCTGATAATAGGTTAGCAGTAAATCAATACTCTGTTCAACACGAAGTTGGAAAGTTGATGCTAATTTATAGATGCGTGACAAATATATACTATAGCCTGTTCACTTAAGAGAGGCGACTCAAGGTCGCTCTGCCATATCACCACTCCGCTGCTTTCACCCCCGCTTCTACGGAGAAAGAGCGACCGCGCATGTGCAGACGTCCTCACAACGTATACAGTCCAATATTTTGCATACAATCAGGGACGGGAACGATGCCCCGTGGTGTACGCGTGAACTTAAAAGGTTACTTAAAAAGCAAAGGAAGATTCATGCACGCTCAAGAAGGACGATGTATAGGAATGATTTAGAAAAGCTAGCTGAGACAAGAGGATAGGTCAAGAATGCGATGCGCGAGGCCTTTATTGACTTTCGATGCAACTCACTTTCCAAGAGCCTCATTGAAAATCCAAAGAAATTTTGGTCATATGTAAAAAAAATAAGTGGTTATGACAACAATATGCCAGTTCTACTACACGACGGTCGGGAAGTTGATGACAGCCGCGACAAGGCTACCGTATTTAACGCCGAATTTAAAAATTCCTTCACTGACGAAAACATGGAAAACATTCCCATTTTTCCACGGCGTGTTGAATTTGAGATGGATCCAGTACAAATTGATAGTGTAGGTATCATAAAGCAATTAAAGCTCCTGAAGTGCGAGAAAGCGCCGGGTCCCGATGGTATACCAGTAAGAGTATTTTCGGAATACGCGGAAGAAATAGAACCATTTCTGTCAGATATATTTCGTAAATCTTTAGAGGAAAGAAAAGTACCTTCTGACTGGAAAATTGCGCAGGTGATTCCCGTTTTCAAGAAAGGAATTATCGACCCGCATCTCTAACATCTGTCTGCAGTAGAATTCTGGAGCATGTCATATGCTCTAACGTTATGAAGTTTCTAAATGAAAACGAGTTACTTACAGCATACCAACACGGATTTCGGAAGAACCGATCATGTGAAACGCAACTGGCTCTATTTTCGCATGATGTAATGAAAGTTATTGATGCAGGATCACAAATTGATGCTATTTTCTTGGATTTTCAGAAAGCTTTTGACTCTGTACCACCCAATCGACTTTTAGCGAAGATCCGAGCGTACGGTATATCTGATCAGATTTGCGAATGGATACGCGATTTTCTAACTGGTCGGTCACAGTATGTCGTTGTAGACGGGGAAGCCTCTTCTAAACTAGATGTTACTTCGGGCGTTCGTTAAGGAAGTGTAATAGGACCACTTCTTTTATTAATTTTTATAATCGATCTCGGTGACAACGTTAATTGAAGGATGCGATTTTTTGCTGATGATGCATTTATTTATAGGGAAGTAAGGTGCTCCGACGATTGCTTAGAAATTCAGCGCGATCTGGATGTTATTTCGGAATGGTGCCGTAAATGGCAGCTTACACTTAACTGTAAAAAGTGAAAGGCAATGCACATAAATAATAAAAAGACCCCGCTTGCTCAGGAGTACAAAGTTAACAATTCAGTTGTTGACACTGTGGATTCCCTGAAGTATCTAGGCGTAACAGTACATGAAATGGGACTTGCACATAACTTCCGTTGTAGGCAAAGCTAATTCTAAATTACAATTTATAGGTCCTATTTTAAGAAGTTGTAATGCTCATACAAAGCAAATAGCGTACAAAACACTAGTGTGTCCGCATTTGGAATACTGTTGTGGAATTTGGGATCCGTATCGCAAGGGATCCATTGACGCGTTAGAGAAAGTACAGAGGAGAGCCGCTCGATTCGTTACTGCTAGTTACAGTCCTTACGTAAGTGTCACAGAGCTGATACGTGGGTTGGGCTGGGATTGTTTGGCGGACAGACGACGTCGTTTTCGTTTAATTTGCTGGAGAATAAGTGAAAATCTTTAATTTACGAGTGCAACGAAATACTTCTTCCGCCAACCTGTTTAGGTCGCAATGATAGGAGGGATAAGATTCGAGAAATAAGATGCCGTACTGATACATTTATGTATTCTCTCTTTCCTTTTAATGTTCGGGATTGAAATGCACTGAATTAGGATTGGTGCCTAGCATCCTCTGCCACCCACGGTATTTGTGATTTGCAGAGTATAGATGTAGATGTAGTTGTTGTTGCAGATCAGCAGACCATAAGCGCAGTCTACGATGCGCAAAGCCACAATGAGACACGGTCGCACTTCGGATACAGCTGTAGTTCCAATCATATGAAATTTGGACAATTGATTGTCATTTCTTGCTAGTTAATCAAATACGACGGAAATTTCCACATATTCCGGTCCTAGAGTTACAGAACAGCTTGTAGAATACCAGACATATATTACTTAAATTAGCAGTGGTCCACATGGTGTTTTAATTTACAAAGTGGTTATTGAGATGGTGTTGGATCTTCTATCGCACTGATAATTTGGTGATCTAATTTGTTCACTACTCTCAGATATAGGCTAAACGACTGTTGATACCAAACACGAATAACACCGTCGCCTTGGTACGGATCCCGACAAACATTTGGAGTGCGGGAAGTCGATACTAATTTCCAGATACTTTCTTCTTAATTTCTAAGATTTTCGAAATCAAATACAAATCAAACAGGCTCCTTCTTACACCTGGGATCATAACTTCACATTCTGGAGTACTCGGTTCGAATCCCTTACCGGCCAACCACATTTGGATCTTCCATGGTTTCTCCAAATCACTCCATCCGAATGCAGGGATAATTCCTTCAGAAAGTCTATGGCAGAATTCCTTCTCGTTCCATGCCCCCTCTTCCTGTCCCTCCTCTAATGATCTCGAAGCCGACGAGGCGTAAAGCCATACCCAAAAGAGTTGGAACCATGGACTGTAGTTTTTTCGAAACCCTATTAAAATTAGACCAGCAGTATTTAATTTAATTAATTGCAATGGAGCGCACGCTCCAGCGGCAATTTTCCTACACACCCATCTTCTTCCTTTCCTGCACCCACCAACATTTGCCCTATACATATTTCAACTGTAAATTCTTTCAACGTTTTTGGTAAGTCATTCATCGTCTCTCTTGGATACTTATTCCAATCCCTGACACCCTTACCAAAAGGTCATTATTTTAAAAAATGAATAATATTGAAGCCTCAATTCGAAACCGTTTGTCAGATGATTCCATTTCAACTTGCATTCTGCTAAAAGTAACAAAGTATGAATATAATTTAAGTTATTTGGCATCTAATTTGCAACGACAGTAGTTGCACTAATTTCGTCTACTTAAATAAACACAAAATTGTTGATGTTATTAATACTTAGTATGAAAACTGTATATTTCTGGATGCAGATATAACCTTTACTCTCTTTTCCCATTAATAACTAAGTCATGATTGTTTGATGGCACGTCATGGCTTCATTCAACATTTCTTAAGAAAAAAGTGGCACGTACAGTATATCAGTAAATGTTCGCCATCCCTGCCCTATGAAAAATCGTCCAGCTGTTTTTGCGTGATGCACGAAACAATTTCTTTCTCGCAGTGGAAAAGTAAAAAGCTGTGAATAAGAGTAGTAATCAACAAGTTACCTTATGAGTATGAAAAATTCTCAGCTAACGCAGTGAAATTTTCTTCAACTAAAAATACATGTCTAGACAGACCAAAATTCTGCATTGCAACACAGGTATTTTTTTTTTTTTAGTATCTTTCATTCCACTGTCTGAGGGTCAGGGACGGGCCACTGTAGAGCGTGAGCTCTTTTTGGCCTCTGGGTTTTAACATGTATTTTGTTTTCTAATATTTATTTTGTATCATTTTACACAGGCATAAAACCATCAGTCCTCTATGCAAGTGAACAGTTTACACTTAACAGAGAACATGACTTTCAAGAATATGAAAAGTAGAGAGAAAAATTATAGGAGCAAGACGCACTAAAGATGGTTACAGATTACAATAAGAGGTTACCAGAAAATCGATTGACAAAAAAGATCACTTCATTTAAAAAATTTCACTTAAAAATCCAACACCTTGGCTGTACGAAATTCGGAAGGATCTTAAAAGTTCAAACATAGGACCAACAGACATCTTAGAAAGAGACACCTCCAGACACAAAGTGGGACAAATGGGAAGTTATAACTGAACAACCGAAAGAAAAACAATAAAGACCAAAGTAGTCGGAAGAACGCAAACAAGCTTTCTCGGAAAGTATGAAAGCCTATTGCAACAACAAGCAGAACTCAAAGAAAAATTGGTTTGGTCATTTGTTTAACATATTCCATTTTTTGGGAGAATTCGCCAATGATAATAATAGGAATAGTTTACTAATTGGTTTACCGTATCTTCAACGAAACTGACACTAACTTAATCGCCGTTGTCGTCATCTGAGCAAGCTGTCAGTTTGGCTTAAGATATAGATAAGAAACTAGCTGGTGCCCACGACTCCGTTCTTGTTTGTAAAAAGTTTTAATTGACAGCTACAGACATGTAAGTACCATGGTGCACTTTGTGTCACTGGAGGTTAATGACATACACAATCAACAGTGGACTGCGCTAGGTAGTTTTGGCTGTGGATTTGCCTTTGGTCGAAACACGAAAATATCCTTCATCGACCAATTTCAACCACCATATCTCCCACACCCAGACAGTTACTGAAATTCGCCCAACGTTGTGCACGATCGGTGAATGTATGTTACAACCACGCACAAACACCAGTTATCTGCGCTAGATTGTTTTGCCTAAAAAGTGAGACATAGGGATACATACGCCATTGATCAAAATAAGAAAGTGCCGCAGGTCGACCACTATCAACCACCAAATCTCCCACACCCCCACAGCTACTGACATTTTTTTTTAACTGCTTAACGTCTCTTTAACAGCGAGGTCTTTAGAGACAGGAAAGGATGGAGAGCAAGGAATGGGAAGGAATTCGGCCATGGCCTTTTGAAGGAAGCATCCCGGCATTTGCCTGGAGTGATTTGGGAAACCATGGAAAACCCAAATCTGGATGCCCGGACGGGGATTCGAACCGCCATCCTCCCGAATGCGAGGCCAGAACACTAACCGTTACACCACCACGCTCGGTAACTGACATCTAATGACCATAGTGCACGATGAGAGACTTGATGCTACTACCACACACACAAACACCAATGATCTGCGCGATTTAGTTGTGGTAGCAAAATGAAATATACGGACATACATGTCTGTCGAAATGTCCTTGATCGACAACTTTCAATCACCATAACTCCCACATCCCCACAGTTAACGGTATTTGGCCACCGTTGAGCTCGACAGGAAACTCCATGCTACTAAAACATACAAACATCCATGATCTGTGCTAGGTACTGGTGGCTGAAAAGTGAAATATAGGGAAACACACGTTTATTTATATATATATAAGATTATGTGCTGTGTTGCACTGCAAGGAGACACGATTCAAAAGACATAAACTGGGCATGTAGTATAGTGACTAAAATAGTAGGGCTGTACATTCCTGTAGTATTTTAAAATGATAATTACTACTGGATAAAATAGTATATAATACAGATTTAGAATATACATCGATTTTTTTATTCGATGTAAAACATCGGAACCTTGTATCGATTTGTAACATCGAATACTTTTATGTTTTTCTCAGCCCAACCAATACAAACGAACAATATGCGTCTGCAAACGTCACTTCATTTATTTCTTAAAATCACCAGGAGAAAATGTGACAATAGTTTGATATTCACCATTTCCAGTTCAACGCTGAATGTTTGTCGTCTTTCGTTTGGTACGGGTGAACGCGTAGTAACACTACACCAGTAATGATGTGTTTAATATTATGATGCTGTGTTTTGGTTAAGTAGTATTATGTGAGTGAATTATAGTGGAAAAAGAACTACAAATTAATAAAAATATTTTATTACAATACCGGATCATTATGATAAAAAAACACGACATTAAACGTTAAATTAATAATTATTCTTAATAATTATTAATTTAATAAGAAAATGTGGAAGAAATGGGCTACAATAATCACATGTTTAAACATTAAAGACTACATCTGCCTAAAAAATATTAAGTTTTTAAATACGTAACACCAAGGGTGTCTAAGCAAACTTCGCAGAAACAAATGTTTCCTCAACCGTTTTCATTTCATTCTATATCTATGCTGACTAACTGAGCACTCTTCGAAAATAAAGGTTCGGGTGGAACAAAATCCCTGACAATAGTCAAGTTTTTGAAGGCACTTTTATAAAGCTTAGAAAACTGAACTTTTAGATCAGTCCAGATTAGTGACAAAAAAAAGATACGTAATGGAAATAATGACAATTTTGTTCTTTAAGGGTTGAATTGTAAAAAATTCCTTTCTTAAAATATGATGTGACAGCAGAGGACCCTTACTCTTTAAAATTATACTTCATTTTTCTATATCGGTTAGATATCAAAGGAGATAGATGGCCCGTGACACAAAAGGGTTGTAGAAATATTGATACTTTCACTCTTTAAGTGTGGAATTCCGAGAGAAAAAAATGCGATTTGCCCACACCGGAAATCTCAATCTCTAAAATAATAGCTCTTTTCTGGATAAACGACAGAATTGAAATTTCTGACCCAATGAGCATAAAAATTTAATACCTATACCGAATTGTGCTGTAATCCAAGAAGGCTGCTCGTGCTAATAGTTTCTGTCCACTTGTCGCTCATAAGTGTTTGGTTTTCTACATTTTAATTAATTTTGGAAATCAGTTGACAATTCATTATATTTGTCATGAATCAACGTCATCTTACATGGAAGCTTGTAACGCGTCCCAATCACTTTCATCGGATCATGGAAGTCCTCATTTTCAACAATCGTAAACGGTTTAAAAAGCGTACAAATAAATGCATTTATTTTTAAAGTTTTATTACCATATTACCATGTAGTTATTGGAAACTGTCCACAGTCGACTTTTGACGCTTCAAAGATGGACGTGCAGTGCAGTATCATATCTGCTGTTTAGCACGTAAAAGCTTTGATTTTCAATTCTATCACTTCAGCTGTACTTGTTGGTGGCGGCAGGTTAGGAGAATGTGGCAATCCATTCATGAGGAGGCCTTCAACGAAATAAAAAGGGCATTCCAAAACAATGTGTGTTTGTCACACCCAGACTATGAAAAACCATACTATTTGTATTGTGATGCGAGTTTAAAAGGATTGGGGGCGTGTCTCCAACAGATGGACGATAATGAAAATTTACGCATTGTAGCTACAGCTAGCAGAACTTTGAAGGTAGCGGAAACTAGATTTTATGCTAGTGAGATAGAAATGCTATCTATATATTTTGCCGTTCATAAATTTAAAGCTTATCTCCTGGGTAGCACAACATATTTGAAGACCGATCACCAGGCCCTGACGTTTCTCAGAAATGCCAAGTTTACTAGCAGCAGGATAGCAAGGTGGACTATGTTCCTGCAACAGTTTGACATTCAGATACACTACTGTAAAGGTTCAGAAAATGTCATGGCAGACTTTTTTGAGTAGAAATGCTAAGGGAAGCGCTGTGAATGACGGGCCAACGTCTGATCATCCGGAGGCATTAATAGCTGTTATGACATTCCACGACGGATCCAGTCCGGAAGAAATTAGAGCAGACCTCATAACTGCACAAAAGCGGCAAAAGGAGATTGAAAATGTTAGGCAACTTTTGGAGAACGGAATTGGTGGACATGATGTACGTACCAGGAACATAACGATGCATTACACGATGTTTGACGATGTATGTTTCCGAAGGGAAAATGCTAAAGAGTGTTGGAAAATATGGCTGCCGCAAGAAATGGTTGGGAGAATAGCGCGCCTGTATCATATACAATGCGGGCATCAGGGATCAGAAAAACTGTATAAAATGATATCTGAAGAATGGTACGGAACATCATTTAGACGAGAGGTTGCAAAATGTACGCGCACGTGTGACACATGTCAAAGGATAAAGTATTCAAATGTGCATTGCGCAGGGGAATTTACGCCAATAACCACCAACCGGCCAAGACAACTGGCATGTGTCGATCATTTTGGACCATTACCGAAGGGGCAGTTTGCCCGCCAATTCATTTTTGTTGTAGTCGACGCCTTTTCAAAATATGTGAAGCTTTACACTGTATCAAGACTGAACACAAAGAGTACTTTGGACATTATATTAAAAAAATATGTGGCAGAGTGTGGTAAACCGGAAACGATTTTATCAGACCACGGTACTGTTTTTACTAGTCCCCGATGGAAACAGACGTTAAATGATGCAGGTATTAAAACTGTAATGAGTTCAGTGAGAACCCCTCAGACGAATCCCGCTGAAAGGTATATGCGTCAGTTAAGTACTTATTTTAGGTTGTTGGTCGGTGACAAGCATAACTCATGTGTGAGATACTTGGGCGAAATTGAGAACTTTTTCAATCTAACATATCATTGTACCACAGGTTGTAAACCGGCGGAATTACACTATGGGGATCGAATAAAGCCACTCGCGGAGAAAATCGCTAATCACCCAGAGTCTGATATAAAGGAAGATCTAGCGGATAGAGAAATGGTCGCGCATGAATTCATTCATGAGAGGGCTAGAAAGCGCAAGAAAAGAGAAGATAGGCGAGATACAAAATCTTACGAAGTAGGACAATTAGTCCTTGTCAAGAATATTCGCCCGTCTGATGCTCAACATAAAAAGATCTCGAAGTTTTTTCACATATACCATGGTCCATTCGAGGTTTGTCAAAAAGTGGCACCAAACGCATATGTGCTCACCAACGGCAAGCAGAAGTTTGGCCCACAGAATGCCAGAAATTTGAGAGAGTACAAAACAGTATAATGTGTTGTGAATTTCAAATGGTTGAACAAGTAATGAGTAGTTATAGTAATGAGTAGTTATAAAGGAGCTATGATTAATTGTTCTTTGTAGGCTTACAAAGTTGTTAGTTAAAAAAAAAAATAACTGAAAGCAGAAATTGTTTTATGATAGAAGTAAGGTAGAACAATTCAATGCCACTCTGAATATGTGAATAAGTAATTACTATACATTATCAGATGGCATTGCGACCATTTTTATATAAAAAAATCACTATATACAAGGTAACAATTAAATATTTTGTTTAATATTCTGAACGACAGTTCATTTTGATGATTTTTGTTTATAATTTTTCTTGCATCAATTAAAATGTTTTTCTGGTTATATGTCCAATACATGTTAGTGTTAACTGTTATGTAGTGACATTTGAGGGATGTCTGATGGATAAGATTCCATATATATATTTTAATATGTTTAAAATTAGTATACTGATTGTTAGTCGTTAATTAAACTTAAGATAAAATTGCATGAGTGAGAGAATGAATGACATATAAAGTTGTGACATCAGTGCTAATAATAATAAAATACACTTGCATTTTTTTAAAAAAAATATAGCTTACAATAACGTAATAGGGTGATGGGACAGATTCGCACTTTTTCTATTTATTTAACATGTTATATTTTTCAACTTGTACTTGATTAAAATAATTTGGGGACCTACATTGAGACAAATCAAAAACATTCATAAACACATCAGGAATAGTGACTGAAAAAAAGAGCTCAAAGGGACATGAGAATAGAATAGTGCGGATGTATGAGACAAAGACGATTATCAAATTTTCGTTCAACCGTAACAGTGGTTACGGTCAACCGAAAATTTAACTTGGATGGGGTGTAATGTAGTGAACAGTGTGTCACTCCACATTTTATCATATTAATAGGACCAAAGTGTGAATGGAAAGGTTGGTTGGAGAGACAGGGTATGCCACCTATTGACGGAAAGATGTGTTCTCTCTTTTCATGGCGAACGGTGGGGGTTGGCAAGTGGCTGAACTCCTGATTGGCAGATGGAATTTCGCCCGCCAAAAGAGACAAAGGGTGCGTCGGTTGCCAGAGAAGGACGACACTGGGGCACAGGTGCCTGCCCAAGCAACACCTCTGTGCCAACTCTCTGTGGATGCAGACCAAGAAGCGGTGTAAAGTTATAAGTGTGTTTTTCAGTGGGAAATAGTGCAGTGGTTAAACTTAAAGTTTAACTAAGTTTATGGTTGCTTGGCGCCGCGGTTGGACCTCCGGATCGACTAAGGATAGTGATCTAGTGCATCTACACAACATCATGCACTTGAGAAGGTGAATATAACATTACCACTGAATTGTTTAGGAATCAAGACTCCCGTAAACGTTCCTGGGTGAAGCGATTCACAAAATAAGAAGTTCTCATGTCCAGTAAAATTGTTTATAATGAGCTAGTCGGACAATTTGTCTTGAGTCAACAGCGTGTAAACATAAGTCTCATGTAGGGTGGCGCCCATGTTATCAAATGTTGTTATTTTTGATAATTATAAAAAAAGGAAGGTGAATGTTAGCTTTTTTATAATTAAATTCATCAATTTTCATATGTGAAAATAAATGTCTAGTTATGTTTGTGAATCTTTTGTTCAGAGCAAATTTGACCCATTCCCCGCAAAAATGAGATGCTTATGAAATATCAATGTAAGAAGAATTGTTCTAATATTAAAATTAATGAATGTAAAATATTAAATTTCCATAATTATCATTGCTATTTAAGCACAGAGACGGTCGGACCGCCACAAGTATCATATCTGCTGTTTAGCACGTAAAAGCTTTGATTTTCAATTCTATCACTTCAGCTGTACTTGTTGGTGGCGGCAGGTTAGGAGAATGTTTTAATTTTTTTCGCAATTGCGTCGCTGTCGATATTGGGTCAATTACTCGTCACTTGCGAATTTTCGTTTTTTACTTCTGAAAACGCAGTCTTTGAATATTCTTACGTGGCCAATGAAGTATGATGTATTTGCCACAACATTTAACAGTTTTTTGGCAATGTTTACATTTTTCTAGGTTCCCTTTTCCTTCAATTTCAGTGAAAAACTTCCCCCACATTACTGTTCCATCTTTTAATCAACTAAAAGAAAAGATAACGTTTAATTTGATGTGTATATTTATCGATAAATTCACCACTATGTAGTATGACATCACTATTGATGGAGTTCAGTAGATCAAACATTAAATAATTTGTTTAAAAATTTAAAATGGAAACTAGAAACAACTTATAAATGGAATGATTTGGTACAGTACACGTAAGTATCGATATTATTCCAAAATCCTAGAAAACCGCATGTTTTCACACACGAATTGAAGTTAGGTTCATAAACATAATAGGATTACTACATACCTTTTCAACTTCGAACATGCCATCAGATGTTGCGCTAACCCAGTTTATATCTAAATATACAGTGGTATCACGTATCACTTAGATATTTTATAGAGTTTGATTCACAGCAAACACCGACAAACAATAGAATGAGTGAGTGACCAGTGAAGAAAGTAATTTTATTCATTTCTTCATAGGGACATGATAGCGAAACGGAAGAAAAATTCGTTTTCACCTTTGTTATGACAGCTGGTTGCTCACAGGAGTCATTACCTTTTAATTGAAGTATATTTTTATTATCCTTTGTCAATATTAGCCAGAGTTAGCTTTTTCATTGATTCGATGTTTGTAAAAATAAGTCGATGCTTGGAATACAAATTATCTTTGTCAAAATATCGAACCAATCCGATATATCGTACGGTAAACATCTAATGAATTCCATGCAACGATGATTAGTGAATATTCTTATATTCCTTTATTATTTTCAAAAGATGATTAGTACTAGCATTAACTAGATTCAAATTCTTTCTTCCTGCATCAACACTCTTACTGGCACAAAAAATTAAATTTGATATTGAAATACTTATGAATTATCGTTTTTTCGCCGAAACTGTACATAACCTTTGAAGATTTCTACATTTTTACACCACAAATGAATATTTAATAAATTGTCCTTATATTATTTTAGTACCATCCGGCAGGTGTTTATGTTTATGACAATGAAATTTTCATCTGTAGGTAATTACGGCAGCTTTTTCGTTGGAACAAGTCAGGTAATTACAAAATGAAATTAAAAGAAAAGGATATTTTCTAACCATTCTGTTGAAAATTTCAGGCGTCAATGCAGCAAGTGAACAATAAATTATGGTTTCTTTTCAATAAACGATACGGTTAAAGAATCAAGATTCGATAGGTTATCGTTATAGTTTTCTGGAACTATATTTTTCCTGTGTCAGTAAGAGAATTGTCGCCTAATCTTGCAGCTGGATGCGAAGATTTTATTCTCAGTAATACGAGCATATCATAGTCATTTGTTTTTTCGGAAATGACCTTTATATGTTGCGTACAAATATGCCAATACTTTGTTCAATACTTTTGTTTATACCGAAGCAACGTGGCTTTAGAGTTTAGTTTCAAGAACTTAGCACAATCCAAAGTTCTTATTCAGAGTATTCTTTTCAATTGAAAGCGGGTTTCTTTTAAAAAATTCCAGAATCTCAACAAAGTTCTGATAGTGGGATAGAGGAATCTATTTATTTCCACAAACCTTTACACTGAGAACGTAATGATATATCTCAGTTGGGTCAAGCCTGTTGTTGTATAGTCGCTAATTTACAATATAAAAAAATATACTTTCGTCCAATTCGTATAATTCTACAAACAGCAGAATCCAAGAAACGAGGAAAAAAACATCTCCAAGATCCAGCTGACAATATGAATCTTTGGAGTCGCAATATATTAAGTTCTTTTTAAGAATATGAACTGAGTAATACCTTATACAAGTGATTAAAATGAATTAGAAATAGAGGAAATTTTTTATTTCAGTTTGTTTGCGACAAGTTTTAAAAAAGCTCCGGTCACAGCGATTTAGGCCTTCCGAATGGTTAACAGAATCGTATTCTCTAAAAGAGCAAACAGCGATTTCTCCTTGGTTATTGTTTTACGCTTTGTTAACGTCGAGTTCATTAGAAGCGTGAAAGGACTGGAGGCAAGAAATGGGAAGGAATTTGGTCATTGCCTTTTTGAAAGAATTATCCTGGTATTAACCTGGAATTATTTTGGAAACGATGGAAAACTCAAATCGGGATAACCGAAGGGGGATTAGAACTCAGGTCCTTATGAATGCGAGGCCAGAGCGTTACTAGTTGCACCACGCACTGTGATTGCGGCTTGCAGGAAAGCATACTTTTTATTTCTGCTAATTTTGTGAGGTAAGTTTCCAACCTGATTAGTTACTTTCAATGAGGAATTGGTATTATATCGTTTTCGTGACGCTCCTGTCATAATTACGTGAATTTTTCTCTTGAAAGACCTAGTTCTTTCTCAAAGACTAACATTCTGCTATGAAACTCTTGGAGTTATTTTATATCCCTTGATTCATTTCGCTGACATTAACACATTTATCGGTGCAAATCACGAACCAGTTCGAGGTCAGGATTGTTATCTTTTTAGAGCAGTTTGCCTAATTTAAACCTCTCGTTTTGATATCATATCAAAACTTCTGTTGCAGTTATTGCTGACTATATACTAAACTATTTACTTGGAGTACTGTTCTACCGTTCCACTATTGCCAATATTACAAATATATCGTAACTACAGAGTTTCAGTTAACAGAGGCGGCTAATGGTCACTCTGCTTTATCCCCTCTCCGCTGCCCTGATCCCCACGGCCACATGTGAAAGTGAAAGAGTGCCCACTGACAAATTAGCTACATCCTGCCTGGACACAGTGGTCTGTTCGCAGAAATAGGTGAGGGAGTGTCCATAACTTACGTGACTCGGTGAAAAAGGGGAAAGGTTAGGCAAAATGCTACGGTGGCCTACGTGGGGAGAGAGGTTTCCGAGGGAGCTACGTAGTTTTTCGTTCATTTTATTTGTCACAGTTGGAGTAGGTTACAATTTACAATCAGAATGTGAATGTTTATTTCCATCAGTTAATATCTCTTTACGTTAGGTACCCGATATTACTGAAAGTGTTATGAATGCTTGCGACTACAAGTCTTAAAGTGTTACCAAGCGTTGAGGGTGAGCGGTCAACGCTCTGGCCTCGCATTCGGGAGGACACCGATTCGAATCCCCGTCGTGGAATCCAGATTTGGGTTTTCCGTGGTTTCTCCAAATCACTCCAGGCAAATATCGGGACGCTTCCTTCAAAAGTGCATGGCCGAATTCCTTCCCGTTCCTTGTTCCCAGCCCTATCCTGCTTCTAATGAGCTCGACGTCCGCAGTGCATAAAACCAGTAAAAAGAAAAGTGTTCGGTTCACACGGGTCCGGTGCACTTGAATTAACCAATAAGCGACGAACGAAACCGGCCGGGTTTTTCCATGCTAGTGGCAGTTAGCATTGTTTTGATGTTTTGAAAAAAAAAAATATTTTTATTCTGATCACCCGTGTGTCACAACACTGCTCTTTGATAATTCAATCCTAATTTCAGTACCTCTTTAATTACAGTTCATCTTGAACTGTTATTTCATGTTCAAAGTGTGTAAATGGCGCTGTACGATAAACGTCATGAAGGTTATAGAAATTGTTTTTCCAGAAAGTTTTAAATTTGCAAGGCGCCAATGAGCAATGGAAATCTTTTAAGCAAAGACAACGAATCATTTACTGGTAATACAGGGCGAAAGAACACAGAACTGCACGAAATAAACGAGAAAATGAAGCTCTTTTTAGGAATTTTTTACATGGCATTTATAGTTTGTTCTATTTTATCAATTAGTAAACAACGGTGAATGAGATTAGCAGAATTTTTTTAGTAAAACTTTTACATGTACCTGAAAATAAGGTTTTCCCAATAACTGATGATTTGCAGGAATGGCTAGTATTACCATTTCATTCATAATATTCGTAATTATAGAAAAGTATATAAAGGTAATATCGGTCGTATTAATTATATGTGCGATAATTTTAACGATAGGCTGGTGAGAGAAAACAGTGCAAGATGTCTTCTAGAATTAATAAGGAAAACGTTATGTGCCAGACGGGGGGAATATGGTAAAGCAAAAGCCACGTCAGGATATCTGGGCGAAGGGGTGATTCAGAAAGAGGCTAGAATGGAGCCACGTAGTTAATGGAAGCTCCCTAATGGGAGGGAATGATGAGGTGAGGGGTGGGGCCGGGGGTAGCATAATGCTGAGTGAGCAGTGCACAGTATCATATGTGGCGCAACAGGTAGTCTGCCTTACGTTCAATAAAAAAATTTCCGTGGATTTTTTTCTTTTGCTTAGAGCTTACCGCCTCGTCGACGTCAAGGTTAAAAGAGGCTGGATAAGATTGGGGACAAGAAAAGGGAAGGAATTCGGCGAAGGCCTTTTGAAGGAACCATTCCGGCATTCGTCTGGAGTGATTTGGGGAAACCATAGAAAACACAAATTGGGATGCCCAGAAGGGGATTCGAACCCGCGTCTTCCCGAATGCGAGATCAGAGCGTTACCGATCACCAACCACGCTTCGTCTATCACTTTAAAAAGGCTTTCCGTTGGCAATTTATTGATTCATTTAATTTTTAACGTCAACCTAAGCTCCACCTTTTCTTGCCGTTGAGGCATCCTTAATATCACATTCCACTTCCAATTAAAACCTGTGCTCCAAATATCAACTAACCTAAATTTATTTCTATGTCATTACTTCAGCACTGAAAGGTTTCTGAAGAAGCCCCTGTTTTCTGAGCTATTTCTGAACCGTTCACTGAGCCGAACATGCACCGTAATTTCACTTCATCAACAAGAAGATTATTTACCGTCGTCATGGTGTCAATTTTTGCCGTTCTCTCAATTTCTATTTTTTCAGTTTCTGTTGAACTCCGCCTGCTGGTGGAAATGCACATCGCCGGCGACATAAATAAAGAACGAATTTCCCGAGGCGCAGGCTCGCCGCTATCACTCCCCCCGGCCGCCATGTTGACGCCTTATCGCCCGAGTGTGGAGGCGACAATGTCATCAGAATGTAATTCGAAGCGACATTCAGCAGTCGGCTCGTCAGCACGCGCTGATAACGTCAGCAGGCGACAGATGTAAAAACACGTCTCACTCACACACACACACACACCTCCTACCTGCTCTCTACACCTACAACCAAACACTCGCCTCAGCAAACTGTCACTCTGTTTCTGGAGTTCTGAGCTTGCCAGATTAAAATGCAACAATACATCATGAATATGCAGGTGTTTGATAATTTAATTTAATTGTAATGTAGCGCACGCTACGGTGGCAATTTCCCTACTCAATCATTTTTCTGTTTTCTTGTACCAAATTACTTTTGCCGTCTACAATTTCAACTTTAAATTGTTTCAACGTTTTTGGTAAATTATTCATCAATTCTCTTGGTAACTTATTCCAATCTCTAAGAAAGAAAATCTTCCCACACCCTTGTGCCTGAAATCGAGTGCCAGCTTGTGGTCATGGCCATCTTTTCCCTTCCATGCATTACTTTTAATTCTTACACAAATATCTTTCCACGCCTCATTAGCAATATACGCATTGTACACTTCCATGACTCTCTTCACCCTCCTCCTGTCCTCCAATGAATCTCATCCCAATTCTTTTATTATATCCTTTACTGACTGAGGATAATTTCCAGGGACAAATCTAGCAGCCCTTCTTTGCACCTTCTCCAACTCCTACGTTTGGTATCAAAAATATGGGTCCCATACTGCACCACCATGGTTTGACCAAAGTTTAGTAATCCAATTCCTTTACTTCTCTCGTACATCCCCTCATCACTCTCTCCAACAAGTGAAGGATTTTGAAACCTCTTCCTGTTACCTGTCCAATGTGTCCTGCCCAGTTGAGCTTGTTATCAAATGTTGTGCCAAGATATTTCCATTTCAAGATTTCATCAGACAATTCTTTTCCCACCTTGTAGTCATAATCAACCTTTAGTTTTTTATCTGTGTATCTAATAAGCTGACTCTTCTTTGCATTTAGCTTATTAGATGTACATTATTTCCTGGAGGTGATTACTCGTGACAAACCCTTTTTCTCCATCCATACGTAACCAAAATAAATAAATGAGGTACAATTTTAAAGATTAAGTTCTTGTTCATTTTTATTGCACATGGAATTCTTTATTTATAATTCGAAGCTTTTGGCTTTGTACTACGTCACGGGTGGCATTTCCACGCTTGCTCGATTCAGGGTTTCAGCTGAATACCTGAGTACAAACCTTCACAGTTGACCAAACGACTATTTTTGGGAATGCAGAAATAAACTGTTATATTTCTACCAAAAGTGATTTAAAAGACGAATTTAAATGATTTGTGGTGCAAGTTCGAATCTAAAATATTCTCACATAAAAGGGAGAGGAGAGAGCGAAGTTCCCAGAAGTGTTTCCTTTTTCCACCTATTAGATCTGGACACAATTTTTTACTAAAAGTTCACATATATTATTATAAATATTAAAACACACATATGAAATCATTAGTGGGGTTACAAGTAAAAGCATAATCAGTTTAAATGATTTTAAAGAGATTGCGGGGTTAAAAAACTATAGAAGCGAATAAATGTAGATCAAGGAAACGTTAGTTTAATATTCATCATAATTCATCTCTACGGTGATAAGCGGCCAGGCAATTTATTTATTTATTTTATACTTTTTTTGCAAATGTGTTCGTCTTCACCTGGAATATACGAAGGAAGGTTACAGATGTTGTCAAGTTTCTTTGCGTTAATGAGAGCGGACATGTATGCTTTAGCTGTCGGGAGTGGTATCTTTCCGTTACTTTTATCGTTCTGAAAGAATCTTTAATAAGACCACCATTATATTCACTTGCCTCCGCTTCATAGGTGCAGTTTCTGTGATTATTTATAGATAATTTAGTGTTTCTATTCATTGACTTTGGGTTGAAAAAACTACACCACCACATCCTGAAGTACAGGATTTCGTCACATCGTACTTGAGAAACGATGAACGGATTTTGTAACGTTGCCATACTTATTTGTATTATGTATTCTATGCTATGATCGATATTCCTCCTGACAGCCGAAAAAACTGCAGGTTCAGGTTAAGAATATGAGGTCTCTCAAAAAAAAAAAAAAATGTGCCAGTCTGATTTATCCTCCACAAGCATCTCCGTAAAAACAAAGTTCTTTTATTTCTTGAGGCAGGGAAGTCTCGGTGTAGTAAGCAATGAAAGTATATAGTTCGCTCAACCCTTTCATTGAAAAATTAAAGAAATTTCGAAATGACCCAACACAAAAGTGACAACAGCGTGGCCTTGATTCACTGACGCTGGAGACTCCAGAAAATGAGTGGAACAACGTAACAGTTTACAGAACTATTACCGTTTTCCGATCATTGAAAGCTTTCCTTATTTTTCAACTTTATTAGTGAAATTGTTTCGTTCTTCTTCTCAGTTGGTTTACAGAATATTTTCCCACCTCAAACTCAGTATCCATAAAAACATCGATTGTATCCGTTTTACACTCCGTCGTTTAATTAAAACCCACCATATTTAAATTAGTACAGGAAAGGGACCAAATGCAGACCCATATTTTGATTTTTACATGTCTCGTCTTTAAATTGAGTACCTTTTAGAATACGTTCTTTGGTATGTTTTAAAATAGTCCGCATGACAGATGTTAGTAAATATTTGAGCATAGTCTTCAAATTCATTTTCTACTAAAAAATTACAAAAACTGTCACTGAGGAAATGGTAGCGAAAGTAGGCCCCTGTTAAGAATATACAAAAAAAATCCCAGAAAAGCCCATGAAAATTAAAGAGAATATGAAAGAGTTTTACTTTAAAATTTGACCATGTAGTGTAAACAGTTTAGCTTCTTTGACAATCGTAATATTTGATAATTCACCATCTAAGAAAAAAATGAACAGTTCCTACGCTAATAAGTTCTTCCTCTAAAGACAAAAAATAAACACTTTTTTAAATAAGGTTTCTATTTGTTTTGGCCATCCGAAACAGCATTTCAAATCATTTTAAAAAAATGATGAGTTATTAATATGAATTATGGGATCCGAAAGCCAAGGGGTACTTAGAGCCTCTATGACTTGGAAGTTTCAGGCATTTCAAAAGAACTAGTGATCGCCCACTTGTCGAAATTCGACCGTAATTCATTAAGTTATTTGGTTTCTTTTGAAAAAGAGTAATTATCATTGCATATATGTACATATACTTTAAATTTGTTCTATTGCGTTTTGCGCGCATAGATATATTATATACTGTACGTCGTTGGCTGCAAGCGTGTACCAATTGCCTTAATTCACTGCAATACCTATAAAAATAAAATTTAGTGTAACAATTGAAAAGGCACAATTACCAGCTGTTATTTGTATTTATTTTTTGGTACATTTCATTGTCGGTTTCTTTTAACATTATTATTGGTAGGTACATTTTTAATGGTACCATTAACTTTTGAAAACGAAACCGTATTTCGATCAAACGGTGACTCATTATCAACTGTACTGATTATTACATAGTTTCAACTGAATCATTATAACTCCGTATGCGTTAATCACTACTTACTTTAATAAGCATTCAAATTTCTTTATTTTGATCTTCAACTCTCTGACAATGATTTTTCATTGCAATGAATAACTGAACAAAAGGATTATTGCGTTTCAACTAGAAAGATCTCGCACATTATATTGTTATTGCTTGTTTGTCATGTTGTAGTCATTGGATCTGATCTATGATTTTAAAAAACTTCATATATTTTAAAATGATACACTCAACTTGTGAATGTATCCGAAATTTTAGCTTCTGAACTAACTGTAACAAGTGATGAATTGTAATTACGAAATGTAATAATTTCTTTACTTTCTTTTTATCGATGGTTCATTTGAATTTAGTCCCTCATACAATGATTTAAAATTTTCATTTTGACTTAAGGTCGGTAATACTGCTTTACCCTAACGACAACATGAAGTCAACACAGTCCTTTCACCTGAAGTGACTTCTGATTCTAAATGTTTTGCATTGCAAAACATGCATTGTAAATGTATTAATCCACAATCGAAACTATTAAAATTTCTTGGAATGACATTTAGTGCGCATTTAAACGTATCCGCCAAAATTTTTCATTTTCATTATTTAAATTTGATCTATTATCATTTTAAATTTAACGCAGGTAGTTATTCCTTCTTCCTTTTAAATAAAAAATGTAGGCCTATTCACTTTTTTTAACTACCAATCCAAGTTACTTTTTGACAGAAAATATTAGGCGAGACTAAAGTCAATTTAAATTATCTGTTAGGATGTCGCAGTCTCTATAATACACAAAATATTCCTTTCCGAAATATTCTTTTTATAAGTTCAAAGATTAATCTCTATTCTATTCGACTATTTTGTTTAACGTGAGACCACGTATCATCTGGCAGAATCGCTGTGTTCGTTTCGGATTTTTTTTTTTTTTTTTTTTTTTTTTAATAAATTCAATCAAAATCTCTACTCTATGCAACTGCTTTGTTAAACAAAAGACCACAGAGTATCTTAATAATTTTTAATACATATACCGGTGCGTAATTATCGTATATTATCTATGCTTATTATATTTTTGCTTTATTCTTTGGCCAAAGAGCACAGACATTGGGAGAATCGCTAAGCGTCGTTGCTTTAAAAAAATTGAACGTATTTTATTTAGTTGAATGTATTCCCCTTGCTGTGCCATTTAGCTCGAGGAAATCCGAGCCAAAGCGGTTGGGTACGCAAGCTAAACGGACAGTGTGATGCGCGAGACAATCGCAATAGAAGCCGACGTGCGGATACTTGTTATATAGCAATAAGCTTACTGGTTCCAAGCGATCCTGTTCTTGTGGACGTCAACACTAATTTAACACTTGTTCCTTTTTTATATACATTATTTTTATACAATATCTCAATCAGTATTTCAAAATATTAACACTATAAATCCTGCACAATAGACAAGAAATAACAGTTTCGAAACTAATTGATACACGATCAATGCTTTAATAGAGAATATAAACTTCCAGGGCGTCTTAAGGTATGACTTCTGCAGAAGGAATGTAATGACGTGACGCCTAAAAGTAAATATTGTGAACAAAAAATTTAATTACAGGAATAAATTCTCCGCTTGCAGGAATATCTAATGGGTAAATAGTAACAATTCTAAAAATTAGTAGTCCGGCATGCTATTGGCTCCACGAGTCTCACCCGTGGTGTTTACGTTTGGCCCGCATTTGTTTCCACGAGTCTGACTCTTGATATCCATGTTTGGTTCAAAATGCTATCACTAGTCAGACTCGTCAAAGTACGGCAAGGGGTTAATGTCGGACAGGGGTCATCGAGCATTGCGAAAGATGGGTAAAACATCGCAAGAAATCAGTGTAAGGATTCACCGATGAGTTCAAGCAGTACAATGGCCGTGCGTCAGGAGTTAAAAAGAACGGGGTACAAACGTCGAGCTGCTGCTCATAAACGAAACATTTTCTGTAGTCACTGCTAAGCGAAGCTTGAGATGGTATAAAGAACGACGCCAATGGGTTGTTGATGATTTACCTATCATCATGGGTAATGCCAACAGTGAAGTACCGGTACGTTGAAGGTGGTGTTATGTATAGGGATGTTTTTGTGGTTAACGTGTCGTCCCCTCATTGCACATAAAACTATATGCTGTACGATATGAACAGAATATAAACCATTGTGTTCTCCGTACAGTAGAGGACCAGTTTGGAGACGATGATTGTTTGTACCCGCATCACGCGGGTAAGGTCCAAATGCAGTTGCAGATAGGCATCTGGACACTTTTGATCAGATAGCGTTTATCTAGAAAGATACAATCACCACATATCTGCTTTCCCTATTGTGCAAGATTCAAACAGTTTTTCACTATTTTTTAAACTTGCATCACCGTTTCATTTTGGATGAGAAGAAAAGAACTTTATCTACTTTGGAAAGTCTCTTTTTTGGTAACCATGACACACGGATTTACCTTACCTTGATGTGTTTTCTATCGTCACATTAGCATTCTGCTCGACAGTAAACACAAGAGTTACAAGAGAAAATATCCACTTAAATATTACTATTTCTAAATTAATTAATGAATAAGCATTTCATATTCACTTGTTTTACTTTGACTTCCTTTTCATTTATATAATTAATAGTCTCTCCCTCGTAACATTTTTTTTTTAAGTTTACCTTTGCAGTTTACATTTGTTGTACAAAAACAACTACCTTTATAATTTTCTAACGATGCTGACATTACATTGTACCTTATCTTGAAATAATATTTAAATTGAGTCTGGATACTTGCTGCCTACCACAGGACTGGAAAAGTGCAATAGTAGTACCGGTACATAAGGGAGGGGTGAGAAATAGAGTTGAGAATTACAGGCCAATCAGTTTGACATCAGTGGTAGGTAAATTAATGGAAAGATTGATATGCAACCACATCAGAAATATATGTGAGGAACGTAAGTGGTTTTCAAGCAGGCAACATGGTTTCAGGCAAGGATATTCATGCGAATCTCAGTTGCTGGGATATATGCAAGATATTTCAGATGAAATGGACAAGGGAGACCAAATTGATAGTGTAGTACTAGATCTGTCTAAGGCGTTTGACAGAGTAAGCCATAAAATGGTAGTAAATAAGGTAAAAACCATTGGAGTGGATAAGAAAGTCATTTGCTGGGTAGAAGAATTTTTAAAAGGTAGAAAACAGATAGTTAGGGTAGGAAATGTAGTATCAAAAGAAGTGGAAGTAAAAATGGGTGTGCCACAGGGTAGCGTATTGGGACCATTGCTATTCATTATTCTAATGAATAATTGTGTTGATTGTTTACTATCTGAAATTAGATTGTTTGCAGATGACATAATGCTGTATAAAAGAATCAAAACAATAGAGGATTGTAAACAGTTGCAGGGTGATCTGGACAGGATATCTAATTGGGTTAGTAAACATGGAATGAAGATAAATGCAAAGAAGAGTCAGCTTATTAGATACACAAATAAAAAACAAAAGGTTAATTATGAATATAAGGTTGGGAAAGAATTGCTTGCTGAAGACTTGGAATGTAAATAAATATCTTGGAATTACTTTTGATAACAAACTTAACTGGGCAGGACACATAGGACAGGTGGTAGGAAAAGGTTTCTAAGTTCTGCACTTGTTGGAGAGAGTTTTGAGGGGATGCATGAGAGAAGTAAAGGAATTGGGTTACAATACTTTGGTCAGACCATTGCTCGAATTTGGTAGTGTAGTATGGGACCCTCATTTTATGTATCAAATACAGGAGTTGGAGAGGGTACAAAAAAGGGCTGCTAGATTTGTTTCTGGAAATTATCGTAGAATGCAATCAGTGACGGATATGATAAAGGAGCTGGAATGGGATTCATTGCAAGACAGGAGGAGGATGAGGAGGGTCATGGGAGTGTACAGGACATATACTGGCGATGAGGCATGGAAAGATATTGCAATAGGTATGAAAAGTAGTGCATGGAAGGGAAAAGATGACCATGACCACAAGCTGGCACTCGATTTCAGGCACAAGGGTGTGGGTAGATTTTCTTTTTTAGGTAAGGGTGTCAGGAATTGGAATGAGTTACCAAAAGAAATGATGAATAAATTACCGAAAACTTTGAAAGAATTTAAAGATAAAATTTGTAGAGGGCAAATGTAGGTAGGTGCAGGATGGGGGGAAGATGGGTGTGTAGGGAAATTGCCACCGGAGCCTGTGCTCCATTGCAATTAAATTAAAAATTAAATACATATACCACTGGTTTGTATTATAACATTTACTGAAAAAATCTTTTTAAATTGTTCCTCGGTGAAAACGTACCAACAACCCTCTTGTTGGAACCAACGATTATTCTCCACCCTCTCGACTCCGTCAAAGATAATCTGCATCAGCACCTCTAATCGAGAGGAAAGATATTTATGTTTGCCGCACTCTGAAAAATTATCTCCGTACTTAGTGAGCAACTGTTGCCAAACAAATTGTCGTACGCTATACTGACTGTACAGTCCATTGCAACATAAATTACGTATCTGAAGACCTAAACACTCAACAATTGTCTGCTGTAGGTTTCAGGTGAATTGTTTCGTGCAATTTTCGGCCATAATCTTTATTACTAAGAATTAACATTGTAACAAATAAATAAACATAGCCTTTTAAACATAGTGGTGATTACGAATTGGATTCAAGACCCTGCCTAAGACTGCGAAAATTTATTTCACCACTGCCAATAGAACAAGATAACCGGGGATCTAGCTCTTAACACAAGAGTATACGTTTGCCACGTGGCTGAGCTAACGGCCGTTTAAAATATAATGCGCTCGTTTAATTTACTGTTGTCACTTGTAAAGCAGAAATAAATGAACTTGTTTCCCAGGCCAGCACGTCCTGTTAATATGCATAACAAACGTCAACTTGTTCCCAGAACCAGATAGAGCGCGTCACTTCAGCAAGTTCTGCCACCGATAAGTAGTTTGTAATGTGCCGCAAAGCGTTTTGTAAACGGGAGACGAGATGGAAGGGGTTAGCGAAAAGAGAGGGAGCGCGAGATAGGAAGAGAAGAGTGATCGAAAGAGCGAACCTGGCGTGGAATGGGGACGAAAAGAGAGCCGGGACTCAGCCAATCACAGCAGCGGAAATTGGCAACACTCTAGAACAGAATTGTCTGTCACGCGTTAACGTCATAATGCTGACAAAAGTTATATCACACCATTCCCCCTTTCCCGAAACTCTCCCTCGGTCCCCTTTCAACCCTCTTCCCGCCCGTAGGGAGGGGAAAAAAAACCAACATAAATTGAAGTACTTATTTTGAAACCTGTCAAAATGCGTAATAAAGTGTCGCCGCCTGGCGTGAGCATTATATATAAGCGCTGCGCTTGTCTCTTTACGAATCTGTCATTCTGTTTGAGGTGTCAGACAAAACGACGGAACGGGTATGGACAAAAATTGAGAGGGGATTGATACTTTTTAATATAAATATACAGATATCTTACTCAATTTCCATAAAAATTGATGTTTGGGGTATTTTGAAGTCATTGTTTCCTGAGGACCGTTGCGTTCGGATATTACAACCGAGTCTGGGGCCTCTGTTAAAAATCTCTCCTTAGGAAATGAGCTTTTCGGTTGAGGTTTGATTTTCAGAGTCCTCCTTTATTCGACAAAATATTCTGTAATACTTGCAACAGTTCTAATCCACGGCGATTCTTTTAATGAAAATATTGAATTTTGTTGGCAAATATGAAAAAAAACTCAAATGGTTGATGAGTCTTTTGATAGTAAAGAAAAAAATATTATTGTCACAATATTAGACAAACGTGTGCCCCATATTGACTACTTAATAAGAAATCCGGTTTTACTAGAATTCAGGCGAAGTGGAGTCGGAAGATTTTCTTTTGAAGGTAAGGGAGTCAGGGAGTGGAGTAAATTACCAATACAAACGAAATAATGGATAGATTAATAAAACATCGAAGGAATTTGAAGTCATAAATCGTAAAGGTCAGATGTAGGAAGGTGGCCAACACATGGGAAAGTGGGGGTGCAGACATTGACACCGGAACCTGTGTTCTCCATTGCAATTGAAATTAAATTAAAATGAAATAAATTAAAAGATAAAAGTATTTTTTAGCCTTCATGTCACAGTTAATATGCGTATACCTCGTAAAGCAACAGTTGGCTCATAGAGTCACTGTGGGAATTATAAAACATCTCAGGACGTTGAATAAGAATATCGCAGGTGGCGAACAGTCGTTAAGTGGACAGCGGCTGGTAAATGTGGATGATCGGATACTCCAATTACGGATGGCGTCGGGAGTGTTTTGAAAAAATGGTTTGAAGTTGCTTGCATCCACTTAAAACCACGATCATATTGTTTTCGCGGCGCTACGATTGGGGCCATTGCCGAGCGCTAAATGATATTTTGTACCTAATAGTGAACGAACATGGTGTTATTTATGAGTATGGATTTCTGGGTAGATTGTGGTTGTTGAACTTCATCACGATTGTAAAATTGATGACCTGCCGTTTGTCCCGTGAAACAAAGGCGTTTGTGACTCACTGGAAATCCTCTTGCTTTTCACGGCTTTCTTCGGAACGAAATCCTAGTCAATATTTGTCTGGCGGCTGACTTCGGCGTGTTTGAGTCGCAATAAAACTTACCTGTGAAAATTTCACAACGTTCTACATCAGTGTAATATACTTAATTTTTTTAGTTAGTGTGACCTGCAATTTTGAACTTGCAAGCACGCATACTGGTATAGCTCATCAGGCTGGCGGTAGTAAAATACTACTCTGAAAATGATATCCGTATATGGTTTCCACATAACACTACCATTGATGTCTTTTAGACTGAGAACGTCAGATAGATAAAATAAAAATCCTGAATGAGATAACGGATTGATTGCCAATAGTTTGCTAAGAAAAGAATAATACGGAAGAAAAAAAAATACAAAACTGAATAGAACACTACGGATTCAATTTGTTGGTTCCAAGACGCCGGGAAGTACGCGAAACCTTCGCATTATACTAATTCTTCCAGTCGATGGAGTGTCCGAGAGCTGAACATACTGACTGATTCAAAGCTAAATAAGGTTGGCTTTAGAAATGTGATTCCTGGAAGATGTCTTCACGAACTCGGACAAGATGTCAACCCTAAAATTTCACCTACTAGGAACTCACTAAGGGAGTCTGGTGAATTTGTTACGCTAGGGGAAAAAAATCGTGAGCAGTACTCCAATTATTATTTTTACGTTTTGAATACAATTTCAAATACAGTTTTGTGGTATTGTTCTTAAAACACCTTTTAATCATTGTTAGCTTTAGCCCATTCATAGGAAGTGAAATCAAAATATTAATGCAATTCTACAATATTCGCTCTTCGGGATCTCCGTCAAAGGATGTTAAATATTTTGTACACCTTACGACAGACTTGAGTCAACACCACCACTAAAATATACTAAACATCAAATACAGCTGTGTGGCTTTGTGTTCTCACGCTTTTCTTTCCTGTTTCTGAATTATTTTTTAGCTGAGGACCATTACGTTAATTGTTCTGCAGCCAATTAACGATTTTACGTAAAATCTGGCTGCTGCACATCACTTCTTTAAGGAGTTCAGTAATTACTCATTAATGAGACTTCTTAACTAAAGATTGACTGCATTAAAGGTTTTTAATTTATTATAAATCACTAAGTCATTTGCAGGTAGTTTTACAATCAAAATTATTTATTGTTTTAAGAAGATGCGCACTCTGTTCTCTCGAATCTACGCTGTACAAGGTATAATAATTGTTCGTGCACTTTTGAATTTCATTTAACAGAGCAACCTTACAAAACAGGAGCTATAAACCCTGACAAATCATCTAAGAGGGCAGCGGTTCCCAACCTTTATTGATACACGACCCACTTTTAAGTAAAAAAAAATTTCGCGACCCACCTAATATGAGAGTCTATCTAATATCAGAATGGGAACTGTTCTATGACCTCGATACACTATCGACTATCCTATCCTACGAAAAGGCAAATTTTCGTACAAAGGATGTACTATCAACAAAAACAAGAACTGCTAATACATAAAACAACAAACATATCATAGACCGGGAGGCGACTGCACAGACCTCATCAAGTTGACTGCTGAAATTCCACGATTAGAAGTAACTCGATCAGCATATTAAAATGCAACTGGACTGCCAAGTCGCTTTTTGGTGGAAACCACCTGCAGATCCGTTTTTAGTGGTTAATTGGTTGGTTTATCATTGTGTTTTACTTCACCCAAATGTTTGAAAATATGGAAGGGGAGCAGGAAAACACAATGGTAATGGGATTTGCACATAAGTCGCATTTTCCTGCTTTACTATTAACAAGCATAATTGCTAAGACGCTATGGTAGACTGTTTGTTGGCCTGACTCTGACTTTTCCATTGTAGATTTGGTCGAAAGATAATGTCTTTTTTATTTTGAAAGAGTTCAAGAGGCTTATCCGTGTACTCAGGATGTTTGGTTGACAAATGCCTTTCAAGTTTTGATGGCTTCATGCTTTTATTGGACAAATTTTCACAACAAATCACGCACTGAGGTATTGGCTCCTCTCTAGTACCCGAAAACACAAATCTATATTTCAAATAATCCGGTTTATACTTTCGCAGATACGTCTTTTGCTTTTTCTCGCTGCCTGCATTGTAATTACAAATACATGGTTGTGGTTCAGTAACATTTTCAAACATATTATTACTAGCCGTGGAGGTTCAAGTTTGCTCACCATTTGGATACTCTCTTTTACGGCACGATCCAGTCCTCAAGAAACTTTCCATATTCACATTAAATCTACTCTCAATCAAAACAAAACGGAAACAACAACTCACTCTCACAAGCAGAGAAAGACTGTTTGCATCAAAGACTTTGGTTTAGATTCAAGCATAAATAAGAAAATGACAATCAGAGAAGTAAAACTGCCGGTGGTATGCGCGCACATCTCCACCTTAGGGCGGGGCGGGAGAGGTGGTGTCCAGGGGTTGCCATAACGATTGCCCGATTGCTGCCGCTGCTATTTTTTGGGGCAAAAACGTCGATTGTTCCGCGACCCATCAAAACACTCGCCACGACCCACCAGTGGGTCGCGACCCATAGGTTGGGAACCGCTGTAATAGGGCATTGAGATTCATCGCATTAACATCATATCGTAGTGAGAGTGAGAGTACGGTGTGACAGAGTGACACAAAGAATCATAGAGAGAGAAACTTACATCATTTGGGTAGCAATTACTGACTTTTGTCTTATTTCTATTTTAATTTTTGTTTTCCCACTTAATTCTGCGTCATAATTCACTGTATGAACATTACTTAGTGAAAACCATTAGAAACATTCATAACATTTCCTTCTAGGTTGGGGAATCCTTAAGGGATGGAAACAAAGTAACAGGGAAGAAAAAGGCAGAGCAATATCAGATGAAAATGATACAAATATATAATTTTCATAAAAATAAACAAATACGCTTAGATAACTATAGCCGATGAAATGGTAATTAAATTTGCTTAATTATCACTAATTAACTGACTAATTAGTAAAACTTGTAATTATATTTGTTGAATATTGCATTGAATAGGTAATGGATGCATAGATTAAGATCAATCGGACGCTGTGGAGTTGGTGAAACATCGACTGAAATATTTTCAACAAACAAAAGACAGGTGAAAGTAATATAAGCATGTCAAAAAAGGTAGTCTATTGGGAATATTGCTGTTAATTATTTCATGAATGATTCACTTCTCGTTCAGAATTTGAATTGTTTACAGATAACATAATGTTGTTCAATAGGATAACATTGATAGGGGATTGTTAACAGGTGCATTGGGATACGAATGGAATGACGGTAAAAGCAAAAAACAATCAGCTTTATAGGTGTTCAGATAGAAAGATTTTGTGTGATTATACTGTAGAGAGAGAATTGGTGGTTAATCTCGTAAAATGCAAATATGTTAACATATGATCTGACTAGAGCAAAGCCGGTTAAACGGAAGGCGTGCGCGGCTACTGACATTTTTTAAACTGCACACAGGTAACCACTTCATGTGTGTGATAAAAAAAAATCCTTTCTACATAGTAAAATCCCAAACTACCCTCCGTTTATTCATTACTTCTTCGACAACATGCAATGAGAGATACACAGAAAAATTAACAATGAATCTCTTCCTCGCATTACAGTGTTTTTTTATCTCTGCCTTCTTTTTTTACAATTACTTCCACAAAGTTGGTAAAAAAAACTACAGATATTTATATTGTTATGGAAAGGTTTTTAAGGAAAGTGTAATTTCAAAGACGAATAACTAAAACTAATTTTATTGATATATTTCGTGATTACCTACATTTCGCGGTAACTTTTCTGAGGATTAACAAACTTCCCTTTTTCTTATCTTGTATAAAGATATTGTTAAGTCCCTGGTTCTGGTAACTGTTTCATAAAAATCGTAAACATCGAATGCTTCTCAGTCCTCACCTTACATGAATTTCTGCATTTATTCGTGGTATATAAACAAATAGCATCAAGTAATTTTAAACGAACTTCGCTTTATAATTTTTTTATTTCTGCTCTTCATATTTTGGTACAGTAACATACACAACAGATAATTGACTAGCATTGTACTTTCTTTTAACAAATGAAATCAAATCCAATTATTTGAAACTTACGTTTCCTTTTAACAATACAAGCGCTAGTATAGTCAATGCAGTTATTGATCTGAAATTTCCTGGTGATCCAAAGGGCACTACGGTGGCGGCCATTGTAACCAACACTTCGCGCATCATCGGAAGATTGCTGATCTGCGAAGCATTTTATTGAAATTGATGCGAGTAATCTGGTGAGTGCGACAGCAGCTAGAGAGGAGATGAGAGGATAGAGTTTTAGTTCTGCATTTATTAGAGATGGTATTGAGGGAAAGTAGAATACCACAGAAATTAGGAAATGCTCTATGAACGCAGCAGTACACGGGGATAGTATGGATTCCTTGTGGTGCGGGCACTGAATCCAGACGAAAGAGTTCTGTCTGACAGTGGTAGATCCGGAGTCTTTGTTGCTTAGTCATCCCTCAATTCTGGAGCGCATTGTGACATCTGGTGAGGAGTTTCGCGTAGGAATCTATACGCGCTGTTTCTACATTAACCAAAAATCCGTTGCTGTAGTGCAAGGAACGTCGTTCGACGCCATAAATTACTTCACAAGTTTTTGTTACTTTCTGTATTACTCGCTCATCAGAATTCTATGAAGTTTGTCAGTGAGAATCTCGCCAAGCTGAATGTAATAAAAGAAAACTGAGTTTTTCATTTAAAAAACATCGATCACATGGGTACAGGATGCTATTAATGGTCAGACAAATGCCACAGACAGGTCATATTTACTAACCCAGTTAAACAGGGCTACTCATTAACTCGAGGATACTTTCATTGGCTACTAGCAGTTACTTACTATCTCATCAACCACCTTTGAACACACATCCTTCTAAGCAATGAAGGCAAGAAATATTTGAGTTGATAGAAAACATGTTGTGATTTGGAGGAAACCGAAATCTGGCTGGCTGGACCAGGAATCGAAGGTGCGTCCTTCCGAATGCGAGGCCACCGCTTACCCACCACGTGCATGGTTTTCTTTCTCGTAGGTATGCGGCAAGATGTAAGAAATTACTGTTTTTCCCTTACAACCGACGCACATATAGCGAGTTCTGAGACGTAGAACGATTTCTATTCGCCATTGAACGCCATGCTGTGTTGACTTTAGTGGTACAATCAGGCATTACACCAAGGAGTTAATTATAAACTGACTTGGAGAGATTCAGTGTCTGTATAAGTGATCGTTTTTGCTGTATCTACACAGCAAATGTCACGGAGGGACTTAGGAATCATCCTGTACAATGAAACAGAAATTGTGTATGTAGATGGAGCGCTTATAAACATAAGTGAATTTCTAAAATTAACTTACGGGTGTGACGTTAGTTTTAATGAAAGGTCCTTACACACAGAACGCTCGATTCCACAGAAAGTTCTCTAACAGCCTTGGCAGTGAAGAATCACGTACTGGCAAATTAAATTCTCCAACTTTCCACCGCTTTAAGCAACTTGGAGCACACTATGCAAGCAGCTCTGAAGTTTTCATAAATTTTTATCCAGAGTCTCTCAGCAGAAATCTGATTGGCACGTGGTGTATTGGTGCTGAGTGTAGGGTTGCCAACTTAATTGGAAAAAAGTAACGTTTATTTTTCTTTGAAGAAGATATATGACAGAAATAGGCATTTTTAATTTTATGTATTTATTACCTTAAATAGATATGTTTCATGCTTATGGAGCTAGCTACTAACTTTTCGTTTCCTTTAAATTGGTATCATGCCCTAGATCTAGATTTATAAATAAATACACAACTCATTTTTAATTAAACCTATGGGCACGATGTTTCTGTCTTCCCGCCATTTTGCACTCTAGCAGTGAAAGGTGAAATGGCGGGGCCAGGATCATGTAGGAAACAAATATAGTATTTTAATATTAGATGATTGATCAAGTGCCTTTTCAAGTGTATATGCAAGGTAATTCCGTGATGATGTTACAAACTTTCAGGGATGATGGAGAAGGGAAAGTGTATCAATGTGAGGATGGGACCCTGGACCGAAAACGACCTGGTCGAACGTTATAAACGAAAATCTACTTAAGTTTTGCCTATGCCTCACGCAGTGCTCAAACTAAGGGCCCCAACTTCCAAACCTTGACGTGCAGAATTCCCGCTGAATACTCCCCAATACCATCAGGTAATTTCCACTACTTGTGGACTAATAACGGCGCACGTAACTTGATGCCAGAGAGAACGTTACGGTATTAATGGATTACATTTACCTGCTCAAGTTTCACAAGCTGCCACATTTACAACAGATGTTCAAAATGGCGTCCCCGGCGTCAATGCAAGTACGGCATAATCGCAAAAAGTTCTGTCGTCCCCGTTCTAATATCTCTGGTGATGTTTGAACATTGTCGCATGCAGGGAGAATTCTTGGCAAGAAATCCTCTTCTGTCTAGAAAGACATGTCTTACACAAGCGTTTTTGCATTTCTCCACAAGAAGAAATCAACCTCTACACGTACTGTAAGTGCTCTTAGTAACAACAGTACCGATACATATATTACATGGACAGAGGTATCAGAACGATTTTCGCTTTTTACTTTCGATTCGGTCGTTTCTGGACCAGAGTCTCTTACATCAAATTGACACATTTAACCTTCTCCATCATCCCTGAAAGTTTATAACATCATCACGGATTCACCCTGTGTAAGTGTCGCTTCGTTAATCATTGATTCTTCCGCTCATCTCAAATAGAAATCGATTCAATAATGTACGTTTCGATTCATTTTGTCATACGTATTAATATGACTTTCGAAATTAATTACGCACAAGAGAATTCCTTTCCGTGAATTGTGTATTATGCCAGTAATAAAGTATTTCGGCATAATTTATGGTTAGATCAGGAATAAAATATGATATTTTAGTATAATATATGTCCGGTAAACCTATTTGTTTGCCTCTCAATTTCCTGTTTGGTGTCCGTTGTCGCGAAAACGTTTGAGCTGGATATAAAGCAAAGAACAAACATTTTAACTTCAAATACCAGCTCGGCCATCCATATTTCTGTTTTCCATGGCTTCTCGAAATCACTCCATTGACTACCCGAATGGTACCATCAAAAAGTCAAAGATGAATTCCTTCCCGCTCCTTCCCTTATCATATCCCGCCTCTAATGACCACGACTTCGATAAGGCATAAATCACTAAACAAATATATGTAAATTTCAACACTGAAACTGGGTAGAGTAGGAGGGAAATTTAGAAAACATTAGTCAATGTGTTCGGGAGAATTCACTTACGAAAACAGCTGTTGAAATATATGGTTTCTGGATGAAGAAAACAAGTAACCAATGTTAAAAGGTTCGGAAGGCCTGTAACAGTTCGAACGGAGGAAAACATCACATAAATTCTCCAAACATTTGATCAGGTTTACGATTTTGGAGTACTGTAAAATTGGTGTGAAAAAGTGAGATGCAAATGACCAAATTTTTTAACAAACGACGCACCCCAATAAAGTACAAAAAAAAACTCACATTCTTTACTTTAGGTCGGTACATTTTAGCATAACTATGCGGTAATACCACCCTTCTACGACCTCATAAATAGTTCTTCTCGGTTTCAATTCGACACTCCTGAGAGTTGAGAAAATCTTATAAACACCGTACGAAGAACTTGTAAGATATACAATTTATGGAATATGACGCTCTTGTAGTAATTAATTTCCAAACGATTTCGTTGTGTTTGTAACAAACCGAAACGCAACTCACACCGTTTAATCGATTACTTCTGTTGTGAGCGGAAGAGATCAGTGATACACGAAACAACACTTACACGTATATAGTACGTAATAATTTATGAAACATAAAAATAATTATTTCTAACTGATCCTATTCACGCCATTTCAGCTTTGACCGAAAGAATGATGAAAGCAAAACAAAGGAAATAGATTAACAGACCATCCTCAGGTTTAACGAAAAAATGAGTTGCTCATTTATTTATAAATCTAGTTTTAGAATGTGGTACCAGTCTTGACACTTCATAAGAAAATCAAACGTTAATAGCCAGTTACACAATCATGAAAAAAATATTTATTTCAGGCAATAAATATCCAAATTTAAAAATCATTTTGTGCTTTCATAAACTGTGCTTTATTTTTTACAAATAAGTTGGCAACCCTAATTTCGCTGTACTGTGCCCGGTTTTTTGACTGAGAAACAACTGTACAACACCACCCACTATACTGATCTAATCCTCCAAAAGGGACTTCTTTATGCGAAGACCAAAAACGTTTTGAAATGATGGTATTTTGACGGTAGTTAGAACATCAAGTCCCAATACAAACACAGCCCTGTAGATCATTAGGCAACAATATCTGCAGAATTATTTTGGAAGGGAAGAGTAGGCGCTCCCATCGGTATAAACTTCGGAGGGATTGCAGTTTGGAGGTGATCAAGGAGGTATTCAGCAGTAAGAAACGTAACTTTTTTTTTTAGGTTGAGCTCGTGAACTTAAATGAATTGAACTGAATTGCTTTGGAACGCATACTCTGAAGGCAATTTCCCTCTGTTTACCCCTTTCTTATTATTAATGTCTTTAGGGAGCGTTGATAAACTACGTGGATCGGTCGATAAATGGTGCGGGAGACGGGTTGAATAGAAAGCTACGCTGGGCTATGTGGGGTGTGGGGGGTCCGGAGCCAAGTCACATAGCTTTTCAGTCTCATTATTTGTCACAGTTACAGACCACACAATAGCATGTGAATATTTATTTCCGTCATTTAATCATCTCTGTATGTAATTTACGATAGTCTGACAAGAGAAAACAGTACAAAATGTCTTTTGGAATCAATAGGGAAACCATGCGAAGAGGGAGGGGGTGGGGGGTGTCGAGGCGAAAGTCACGTCAGGCTACGTGGAGGGGGGGAGGGGGGTTCAGAAGAGACCAAAATGGGGCTACGTACTTTATGGGCGCTCCCTTATTATACTTAGAGTGTAATTTCTCTCAGCAATCTACTTTAGCCGTTTACGAATTTTAGTTTTAAATTCCTTTTGGTAAATTATTCTATACTTCTCTTCGTAATTTATTCCAATCTCTGACAGATAAAGATAATTTTCCAACTCCCACATGCATGTAATCGGGTGCGCTTGTGCTCGTGGGTATATTTTCCCTTCGATTCTAATTATTCGACCAATATCCCTCCAGGCTGCAACACCAGCATACACCTTGTACACACCCAGCACTATCTTCTTCTTTCTCATACCTTCCCGTGACACCCAATTTAGCTCGTTTATCGTATCAGTTACTGACTGGGTCCTGCGGTAATTTACACAAGCAAGTATATAGCTGCTCTCCATTAAACGTCCTGCAGATCCTGTTTTTGGTACCCGAAATGTGGATCCCCAAATACCGGTACACCATCATATTGAAGCAATTAATTCCCAGAGTTTTATGTTCACTTTTGTTTTCTTACTTCGCTGCAGAGTTAGAGGAACTCTCGACCCGCAAATTCCAACAGCAGATTGTGAAGCCAGCATGAAAACAGTATTTGTTTCCCGTGTCCAGACAAATGAACAGCGGGTCGGGTCGGGCGCAGTCAAGACGTCGCCATTTGTCACTGCCGACGCGCCATTCTCGCCGATCGGCAACAAATGACTGTCGCGACAATGCCGGCTTCAAAGCGGGAATCCACCCCTCACCCTCCAACGACCCCATTGCGAGGAAACCTCAAAGTGCCCCATAAATCGTTCGCCACGGTTTTGATTCGCCGCGCCTGAGTGTTGAGAAATTCTTACAAACACCGTAGGAAGATAATGGTTAATAGAGTCACACAGCATTAACCTTCCCCGTACATAAAGGAATATCTCTCCACGCTCCAGAGGACATTTCGGGGGCCGCTAGGTGATTGTTGCCTCCGTGTCGGACCTACTTCTGCAATTTATTACCACTGACCATTGTTGAAGACGGTATTATTACCTTTGGGCGAACGACCAGCAACTGTTGGCGCAAAAGGTTTAACGGACTTTAAATTATCCCCTGGCTGTGTGTGACATAGCGAATGGAATAGCTGGCATTCCAAAGGCGCGGAATCCGTGTAGTCAGGGTTCTTTGACGACACACTAATGATTATATAGATGACGTCTACTATGGAATTTGTGAGCTATTAATCACTAATATGCTGAAAATGAACTCTGACATTTTGCGTTGGATTCAGAGCATGAAATAAACGAGAAACCAAAATTCCAAGTTTCAGTCTAGTGGTGGCAGATGTGACGCTTTGCTTTCGGAACTAGTGACGCGACAAATATTAAGCTGACAGCAGTGAGGTGGAAACATTTTTTGCCGTCAAATAGAGTGAGCAACAAGCCCTGACTTTTTCCCCCAGTATTCCGAGAATCTGAAGTGAACTCGTCAATGCTTCTCCAAAGTTGTTAACTCTGATAAGACTTCAGATTCTAATAATTTTTCTAATAATTTTTCTCTCTACTTTTTTATTTCTTCAAGGTCATGTTTTCTTTTAAGTGTTAACGTTTCACTTGCATAGAGGACCGTCGGTTTTATGACTGTGTTATAGTGCCGAATTTTGGTCTGTCTTGACAGGGATTTTTTGTTGTAGTGATTTTGCACTAACCCTAATGCTTTTTTTTTCCTTTTTGGAGGCAATTTTGCTGCGAGATTTTCTCAAGGCCTGTCGGTTCGATGAATTCTCCGAGGTATTTATAGTATGTGACTGTTGATTTTACCGTATTTTGTTCTCAAACTTGCGGTTTCTGTCTTTGAACATACGAATTCAGTTTTCTCGAATGAGATTTGTAACCCTACTTTTTCTGCACATTCTTTGAGTGTCTCAAGCTGTTTGATGGCAGTCTCTTAATCTTCTGCTAGTATCGCCAAATCATCCGCAAAAGCGAGGTATGGTATGTAAAGGTTGCTTTGGGAAAGCCAAGGGGGATTGGCTTCCAAACTTACATTTCTTGAGTTGTTTCTCCCATTCTTCTATAACCTTGTCTAGAAAGACGTTGAACAGAAGAAGAGAGAGCCCATCGCCTTGTCTCACAACAGTTTAATTATTATTATTCTTTTTTGTTTCTGCCATCTATGGCAAATCCATTTCCCCTTCTGAGTAGCCTTCCTCCGTCGCAGTACTCCTTCATTCTCGGGCTCCTTCTCGCTTTTTCTTATTCTGAGAATTCCCTCCTTTTACAGGTTGGTTTTTCTTCCGACTGAACCTCTACCACCGCAAGTTTTCTTCTGAAGACTTCCATATCTTCCTCCTTGATCCCACACCTTTTCAGATCCTGATGGACTTCTTTCAAGCTCAGAACTTAAGTATTCCTGTTCTCTTGAAAGTTCAGGATATTTTTTTGCCAGTTTTTCTGGTTCTTTTCTCTCGATGTGTCCATAGGAAGCTAATCTCATATTATTAAATGTGTCCTATTGTTTTTCAAACTTATTATACAATTTTTGATTAGATCACAAACGGTAATTAAATTCGCTTCCTGCCACTTTTTGGATCAGAGGTTCTTCCTTAGAAACTTACTTTCTTTATTTTCTATTTTTATCAGTCCCTCTATGGCCAGTGTTTCTGCTACGTATAAATGCCGTGGCTTCACTAACGTACTATAATGCATGTACTTCCCCTGATGGGAGAGTAATTTGGAGTTGTATGTATTTTGACATATCCTGAAAGCTATTTTCATCTTTCTCACTCTATCTTCAAGTGTCCACTAACGTTTGGAGTCAAAATCATACCAACATATTTGAATTTTTGGGTTATTTTAACATCGCCATGTTTAGTTCTCACTGTCCAAGTCTGGTATTTCACGTCTATGTTCGTGTACTCGGTTTTCTCAAACGATATTTCTGGTCCTGCCATCTCCATTGTTTCCTTCAGGATTTCCATCTGTTTGATCGCATTCTTCAATTCTCTAGCAAACAACACAATTATTATCATTATTGGTATATCTTTTAGTTTCGGTTATATTGCTATTTGAGTGCAAGGTGTTTCAATGCTATTTACTGGAGCAGAAGTTCAGTTATTGAAACAAGCTATGGGTGTGATAAAGCAGGTTGTTTCCAGTCTTATGAATGGTTTATCCGATTCAAAAGTGTTATCAACCTGAAGATAACTCTTAACCTCAAATGATGAAACTCACGTTCAAAGAACCAATGACTGGTGCTTCCAAACTGTCGTCTAACTATTAGAGAACTTACAGAAGAATTCAAGATCTCAACAGGGTCGTGGTCTGATCCTTTAGCAGAAAAATTCTCAAAACCAGATCACAGTAGTCCCTAGACAACTCAGCATCGTCTCTTCGCCAATTATGCGCCAAAAATCAAATATGCCACCCCAGTTTGTGTACTCCCAAAATTATAGTCAATGCTGAAAGGTCGCCATTTATAAAAGATTGAAAAAAGTAAAACCATTTAGTCACAGGCCTTGAAAGACATTTTGAAATAAGGACAGTTATGCGAAAGCGATTCTGGTGGGTGATCATTGCTCCTCGGACCTGGAATGCGGGAGGACGCGGGTTCAATTCATCACCCACACATTCAGATTTTGGTTTTCCCTGGTTTTCCGAGATTAGCCCAGGTGAATGCCGGGACATTCCTTAATAAGGCCAGGCCGAATTTCGTCACGTTTCTTGTCCAACTTCCTTTACCTGATCTAATGGCCTCGACGTTGACGGATTGTAAAGGCAGAAGCAAAAAACAACAAAATATATAAAAAAAATCTTTTGTGAAAAAGTGAAATCTTCTGGAGCAAATGTGTGAAAATGGGAGGGAAGTCCTTAAAGTGGAAACGAAGAATAACTTGTAGATTAAATAATAAAAATTGAAAAATTTAAATTTCGTTTATTTCTGAAAACACCTCGCATATGGAAACTTAAGTCCGCCAAAGTAAGCAGATTAGTCCTCCGAGTTTGTGGCATTAACGGGGAAAAAACTATATATACTATTGGTGACGCAGTGAGTCTACCTGTAATCATCAACATCACCAAACAAAGAAAGAGCAATTTCACTGTGAATACACAAAATTATTTAAAGACTTCAGTGTCATGTTAGCTAACAATATGACTATTGTGTGCGATTAATACTTACACTGACCACTGCCTCAGCGGTTATAGCGTCTAATTGGAGATCGAAAGATTACCAGTTCAAATCCCGATCTCGGCTGAGATTTTCAAAGACTGTTAACCTCACCTTCACCCTTGGCTACGCTTGCTATGGACTGTGAAATGTTCCGCAATGCTTCCGACGTTAAACAGTAAGTCCCCCAACACTCGGTAGGATTACCGGACATGGATAGGTGGTTACGCAGATGGCGTAGCCAATAAAAATCCTGTCACCAGGTAAATACAACTCCGAGAAAATTCAATTTCAATCACTGTAACGCAGTACAAATACAACAAATTAACTGACTTCTAACAGCAGCAGCTAGTAGAATACTATAACTGGAGTATAATTTTCTGCTGCACTGCGCGTTATGCTTGGAACCGTCGCCTTATGGGTGACGTGTGTAACCTTCTAGCTGTAATAATGATTCGTTTCCAGGAGTGATTCTCAGAAAGCCTATTCCGTTGGTTCGGTCGGTTGCGGCACCGTAATGGTGTCCGGCGTTGGCACAGGGTTAACTGGTTTGAGTCCTTGTTTATTTTTATTATTTTATTTTGTTTATTTATCAATATTGTTTCATGGATCCCTGCAGAGGAATGACCCCTGGGATGTGAAACATTTCATGGTTTATACACATACATAAAATATGAGTCATAATCATAGTAAAAACAATTATATGTTACTAAGACAAATAAAGAGAATAAAAATAAACATTAATTTTTACAACTTGTAACGTGACGCGCTGTCGCCACGTTACAAGGTGCATTTTTATTATATATGTCATAATGTTAGAGTAATTTACATAAATCTTGGGCGACCACCTAAATAGATTTTTGTTGTAATTTTATAAAGTACGCAAGATTCCAAGTGAGGACTGTAATGAAATGGTGAACATACAGTGTATCTTGGTAAAGCGAATATTAAAGAGTTATTGAGCTGCGTATGCTTGAAGCTAATCGTGGTCTTCCCGAACCATGTCGACAGGAAGTCGTGGATCTGGGGTTTGCCGGACCACACATTCTGCTCCCTGGGGATGGGTGGTCAACAGGGTCACTCACCTGGCGGGAAATGCCTGCCGCCCGACACCCGAATGTGCTCTCACCCCGGCGAACTTAGCCGAATATGTCCGACCTCTGTGATATGAGCGGGGCAAATCAGATATCGGGGATATCACGTGACATTAGGTGCCGACCTGAAGGTCCAATCCAAATGAGCGTAAAACTTAAAATGCTGGGAATTTCTGTTATATGTGAGCTTCGAGACTACAAGGGGCGGAGCGAGAAGTTTCCTCGTGAGGGAGAAGAGCGACGAAAGGCAATTCGATCTTCGAGTCCATGCTATGCGAGTCTAGTCTGTGGCGGACTAGGAAAGTTGACTTCTCGCCAACTGCTGCTATATGACTTCTGGCTGCCGGCTTGCTGGAGCAAGCTTATCACGGCGACACAGCCGGTAATGCCTGTAGCCGCCTTGTGAGATAGTCTCACATACCGTAGGTCCGCTCCAATCACCGCAGACATCAGACGCAGAACTACAATGGTAACTTATTACGACAAAACCATCTGATTGTGCATTCCGTGAAACTGAATCCTTAAGCGACTATGAGAGGATAGATCCATGTTCTAACTTTGTAATTGAACCAAACCCCTGAGCTAGCGGCATAATTTGCCAGAACTAATTGTTTTCGAATGATATTGTTCATTCGTGGCGCCCATGATTTTCTTTTAACTGCAAAGTCACAATATTATGATACCTTTGTCTAAGATCGTAATAACTTTTACTTTTCATTGTTTCCAAATGCCATTATTTCTTGCATTTTAATTCTGAGATGGATTTAAAAGTAAATATACAATTATTTGCTTGCTCATGACGTCTAATTGTACCTCTGAGCGTTGCTTTTATGATTTTGCCAATTTCTGTTAATGTTAATGGTAAATTCGCTCAGACTTGTAATCGCCAGTGATAAGAAAATAAATGTCATATTGTGACAATTTTTCATAAATTCCAACTAACATCGAGATTCATGCAAAATTAAGAAATTTTCACTCCTTCATAAAAATTAAGATTAAAAATCCCCGTTTATTAATCAAAAGGTATGAAGGATAATTGTAACGTGGCTTGCCCACTAAGGCACTCACCACAAACTGAATTTTGCAAAAGTCAAATTGAATAGAATTAATTATTTTGTTCAAATTCTTGAATGGAGTAGAAGGAGTTTCCAATAAGATAATTTCTCAGTTGTAATGGAAAACTTGGCCGGTGGTGGTGCACAGATCCTCATCACCAAAGTCGTGGGTTAGATCCGAAACATCTCCGTAGTGCGTATGGAGTGAGGGCTTGATACTGTTGATGGTGATTCGTCTGTCGGATGGGGAAGTTAAGCCTGGTGGACGCTGGTGTCTTTCGCGAGTGTAGGCCACAACACCGGACTTAACCCTCTACCTTTTTCATCTCTCTTTCATACAGAAAAACAACACTCTGTACCGAATACACACACGCTATCACAGTCACCCACACGTATAACAACACGTACGAACACACACCGAGGATGGCAACGGGAAACCATCACAATTCATCTTCGCAAGAGAGATCCCGCGGATAGCTATATCCTACGCCTACGGCCGGGATCGGCATGGCATCAGAAGAAGAAGAATCTCGGAAGAGATATTCTTCCAGTTCGACCTATGAAGCACGATACTTCCGCCTTCCAGCGACAGGCAGAACCTCTCCGAAAACAGGTTACTACATTTTTCATCTTAAGGATTGTATTTTTCCGTTCTTTGTTCATTTACAACTGGAAGAGAAATATCAGTTCACCACTGCGTGAATAAAATGGAGGACAGAAATTCCTGTTGCGCAAGACAGTACTACTTTATATTTTTGTGGAATGTGAACTTGTAATTTTTTTTTGGACTCAGTATTGGAGGCAGTTTTCGGGGCAGCGGACGCTCTAAAATTCAGCACGGAAGCTGCTTCACAAACGATCACAATTGACGACCGCTAAAAGTAACAGCTTTCACGACAGCCAATTACGTTTTATGTTGACGCGCCGGCTTAAAGAACGTAACGAGGTGGCCGAATTATTCCGTCTCCGTTTGAGCCACTCCAACGACGATGAGAAGAAAAAAACATCAACTTCATCTTAAAAGATTATTTAAAATTTCTACTATTTATATCCACATTTGCCGTATCTTATTTAGTTCAAAATTTTAACTTACAACTGCAAATAAAGATAATTTATACAAAGCACATCAGTTCTTTTGGTTTTAGTAGACTGGACCATGTAAACCCTTGCCTAAATGTTAAAAGAGAATTAAAATTTTAATGGAAGCCACAACTTTATATTAATACTCACTCATCAGTGAAATTTTAATTTATCTTAATGACCTCCTTACCCATACTGTCGGAAGTCTTATTTTTTCCTACGTTTTCAAACACCCTGAGATGTATACAAACAAACTGAGTTGTATAACACTCCTTTTTGTACAAATAACTTGGACGTATAACACACTATCTGACTTTCTTGTACAAACTACTTGAGATGTATATCATACTCACTGACTTTCTTGTATTAACCAGCTGAGATGTGTAACACACTCTCTGACTTTCATGTATAAACAACCTGACATTTATAACACGCTCTATAACTACCTTGTACAAACAACTTGAGATATATAACACGCTACTTGATTTGCGTGTACAAACAACCTCAGATGTTTAACTCAAAATTTGATTTTCTTGCACAAACAACTTGAGATATACAACACTCTGACTTTCTTGAACACACAACCTGAGATGTATAACACGCTCACTGACTTTATTATACAAATGACCAGGGATTTACAGCAATAATCGAATTTTTTGTATAAAGTAACTGAGATGCAATATTTTTTAAAAGAATTTCTTATGCAAAGAGCGTAGCATGATGAGATAAAAATAATAACCATAAGACCATAAGAACTTCTATTTACCGTTATATTCGAGGTATTTTAAACTTATTCCGTATTTCATACCATAGTTCAGAATTATAGTTATAAGATAAACTTCTCTCATGTAACTTAGTTTTCCAGGAACCTATTAAAAGGAGAGTAAAAAATAATATACATGTAGGCCTACGACCTGGTGACACAGTTTCGATTTGCCGCACATTCCGTGCCTAGACCTACAGTTTAACGTGGAATCCGAACCAAGGATCATTCTGGAGTATTCACACGAACAAAGCAAATCACGTAAACATTCTGAAGTACATAGGCACAACATAGAAAAACACTTGTTATTAGTTTGGTTATGATAGTTGTTCAAGGCGAAGCTCAAATATCTTAAATTGTGTCCATCCGCGTAAATGACAACCGTTGTAATATAAACCAGTAAACGTTAGCAGATTCTGTTTACCCTTCCCCTTTAAAAAAAAAAATATTATTATTATTTGTTGTTCCCGATAACTGATACAAAAATATTTTTTATACGAATTAAAAAATCTCTGTCGTTGTTAACCTCTGAATCTTCCACCAATACACGGCGGGTGGTATCTCGCCCACGCAGTTTCTACAATGAGGTAAATCGTGTACCTGCCGCCACTTTTAACTTGTGATTTAAGCAAACAATGCGTTTTCATTAAAACTTAGTATGCTCCGTCAGAAGCCGATAAAAAAAACAGCAATCTACTGATACCTCATTCATCGCCGTTTGCTTTATAGTAGTTATGAAAAGGTGATGTTTACAACAGAAAAAAATACGGTTATTTCGTGTAGTCCTAATGAGCAGGCAGGTGACAGAATTACCATGCTCTACGTCTGTCTCACCAATTTGCGTGTCTGTAATTTTGACGGGTAAAGACAACCTACAATTTAACGTATAATTCAGGCATTATACCTTTGTTTTCGTACGTCACACACATAGAAAGCAAGTCGTCCCACTTGAAAAACGAACAGAAAACAGGTTGTCTCAAAGTCTCGAAATCATTGTAGTTGTAATTGTGTACCTGTTTCCTTTTACTTTCGGTTTGCCTGTAGAACTGTTGCCCAAGTTCGCTCAAGTAGTAATTGAAAGCTGTAAACACCGTAAATGGTGTGATCGCGTTTTCTTTTCTGGAGAGCATATATACATTTTTCCCCCCCTTCAAATTCGAGCACCTCTGGCCAGGTGGACAATAGACAGCATAGATAGCCAGTGTGAAGAACGATATTGGGCGGGGGTGGGGGGAAAGGTAAGTCTAATCGGCATACCTAATCTATTGGAGAAACGTCTTCGGTTGCCATCTGTCTGTGATACATGTAATTTCGGGTGTTTTGTATGTATGATAAGTGTATTTTTGTTTATGAAACGTGCAGTTTGTGAGGTAGAGATTATGGAACGTCTCAGCATTCGCCTAGATGATTGCGCGTAACCACATAAAAACCGCAACGATAACTGGCAGAAGGGGGGAACATGGGCTCGTGCCCCGTCCCGTTGTACCTCCCCGGTCCACTGTGCGACACCTCAGCGCACTGAACCACAATTGCGAGTATTGTCATTTTAAAAGTATTCAAAACAGTGATCAGTTTTATGCTTCAACTAATTAATCCATCTGTTTGTGAGGAGGCCTTTGCCACTTTAAGGGAGGTAGATACAGCTAACACATACAAATATTTGTAGAAATTGAAATTTCACTATCTCCAAATATATTTAAATTCGAGGGTTCAAATTTCATAGGTCCATACAACTGTTATAGTTATCTACAAAAATTTATTTTTAGAATAAAATTATAATTTAACGATATGTTAATGTACCATCCAAATTCACAGTTAAAAATATGTTTTTATTAAGATCTTGCATAATATTTGAAATTTTGTATAAATGTTTCTAATATTGTATACTAATATTGAGGCAATTAGTTAACCAATAATATAACATATTTAACTCTGTATTTGTTGTTAGTACTTTTTATCAAATTAAAATTCTTGCTTTTTGTTTAAACATAAAGGCATATTTTCAATATGTGAAAAATTGCATTAACAATAATGGACTGTGGTAATTAGTATGCAGAAATGTCCTCCAAATTTGAAAAATGATCTATGCATATGGAAAAAGTTATCTTTAAAATCAATTGATGAATTGCTGTTTTGAAGTTAAACATGTTATGGTACCTTCAAGTACAGTAAGATTTAAATGACTGTCAATCGTGCAGGCCTTTGCTAATCACTCATAATTCCCACACTGTAAATGATATTGAAACAATTTTTTCACCAACTTAAAGTCAAAAGTAAAAACTATTTTTGTGAATCGAAAGAAATTTTTATTTAAAAAAAAACCTGACTACTGCATCTACTCCCTTAATTACTGTAGTTAATAGTTTACAATAAGCAATTTACTGTGCTTTAAAGCGTTATTAATAATTTTTCTAGCGTCCATAAATGTCCTCGTAATAAACATAGAAAAAATTGTTGATGTCAGTCTGTTCAATAGTTGATAAACCGCTGATAAAAACCTGTTCTCAGCACCTCAACTTTTATCTAGATTTTACCACACGATGTTTACCATGTGAACATTTTGTAACATTTGTAGTTCTATTTAAGGGACTAGTTTGCTGATAAAATTTTTAATTATTTCACAATAACTTAACACATAATGCAGACGTACACGGCTAATTTCCAGTCCGCATAAAACATACGTAATCGTGTTACAGTTACTGGTTCTGCGTTACAAGGAGGAACGGTAACAGTTATTTTCCTAGCAACGCGATACCAGAGCGACTGCGGTTTAGGTTGTTCATACCAGTCATTTGTTTTTCCTCTTCTGGACACAAACAAGAACAAACGAGGCCGTAGTCGTCAGTCACTGACTGATGGATAGTTTTTACTTCCGCACTGACCAGGTTATTTTAAATTTAAGGACAGAGGAATCATACTTCTTCTCGTTATACTTCCCCGTAGGTCGACGAGATAAGATCGCATGAAAACATCGTACTGTCATTCCTGTTATTGGCGACGTCCGCTGAATTCGTTGGCCGTTGGCGATGGCAGAGAAGCCGTTGATGCGATCGGTTGCTATCTGAAATTCCACATGAGAAATCCAGGGAATCTTAATTGGCGCATGTCCCGGTTTCGCGGACCCTGTTGGACAATTAAAATTCCTCGATTCCCCGGCGCTGGGAAATGTTATTCAATTATGATAGCGCAGCTTGTCCTACTAATTTGGTGGCCCTCCGCCAGCGTGGTCGAGTTCCCGTTCTGTCACCGTTCTTTATGCTAATTCGCTGTGGCGAAATACAACGGTTTCCGACGCTTGGCTCCTTCCACCGGTTAATACGTAGCGCTGCGTGTGACTGAGAAGCTAATATTCTCTTTGGTCAGTAACTTTATGGTATTAGTTCTCTGTTGGTTTTCGGGAGGATGTCAACGTGATTACGTTTTTCAATGTAAGAAACCTTCGTTTTCACTAGGAGACTCCTGGTATATTGACACTCTGGTTTATTTACCCAATCAGTGTATTAGTCAAATATAAAAAAAATTTTTGAGCGAGGTAGTGAGCGAGGTGCCTGAGAGGTTAACATTCTGACCTCGCATTCGAGAGGACGCCTGTTCGAATCTCCGACCGGGCATCCAGATCTGGGTTTTCCATGCTTTCCCCAAATCACACCAGGCGAATGCCGGAATGCTTCCTTCAAAAGGCCATTGCCGAATTTCTTCCCATTCCTTGTCCCCAGTTCCATCCTGCCCATCGACGTTGACGAGGCGTAAAGCCATAAGTAAATCGATTACAAATTATCAATAAATAGGGTTCATTATAAATTTCAAATAATTTTGTTTCAATTGCCACATATAGATCAAGCACGAAAAAATAAAATACTTTAAAACTCTTAGTTCATACAAAATTTAAAAAATTAAAATATTTTTACGCCGTGTTTATTATACGATTCGTGAAATATTCTCTCAAACGATAACCAGAATTTTTGGTCAATAAAATTTTCTGCTGACTTATGAAATTTATTAAAGTTACTCAATAAGACTAGAGAAATGTCGTTACAATTTCCTGTAAACATTAGAAGGTACTAAATATCATTAAAATTTTTAAACTATTTTCAGTACAATAGAAGGGAAATGGTATTTTTAATGGTTTTTCTGCAAATGTTTCTACAAATAGTGAAATGAGGTGGAAAATCTTAACATTTTGAGAGTCGGTGAATTTACATCTCTCATTTTATACCCATGAAGATTATTTACAGAAAGATTTTTTCCCGAGATCGCAGTAAACACCACGCGTTTTTATCTCAATTTTATGTTAAGATTGATAAGAACTAATTGCTTTCCTTGTGATTTTCCGCCTCTTCGACGTCGAAGTTACTAGAGGAGATACATGACTGGAGGCAAGGAAAGGGAAGGGGTCTTTTGTAGGAACCATTCCGACATTCCCCTTGAGTGATTTTGGCGTATCATAGAAAACCGAAAACCTGTGTAGCCGAACGCGGATTCGAACTAGCGTCGTCCCGAATGCGAGGCCAGATCGATAAAAGCTAAAGTAGTAGTCTAAGCAATTACAAATTGCTGGATTAACGGGTTCAGAAGTTAAGGTGAGGAATACAGACAGACGGAAAAATTAACAATCCTATGAGTTCTATTTTTTACTCACAAGGGAGGTTGCCTGCTGTAAAATTCATATTCGATTAATACTGTGTGTAATAAAAGCTTATGGCCAGAGGTGTAATGTAGCAAAGCAGTAACATGCGCTTCTTCGCCGTTATAGAGAAAATATTCCGTTGCGTTCAAATACTTTCTACGTTATAGAGAGCTAATGGGTTACCTGTCGCAGCGAGAAAGCTCTCTGCTTCCTAAGCCAGTCGTCGATGGATCGAATCTCGGTGCGGGCAAGTCTTTTTATTTATTCAAATGTGTATACAGTTAATTTCAGCAGTCAGAGTAAAGAAATTATGTATATAATAAGTTTTTAAATGCCATTTGTTGTGGAAACACAAACAAAGATATGTTTCAAAAATAGAAATACATGCTGCGGCAGGAATCAAATACTAATTTTAAATAAACTCTTCTCGGGTTCCAGCCACGCAAAAAAGTCACACTTGTGGGACGTTTCGAAGTCGTCTATCTCGGCCTTCGAAACGTCTCACAAGTGTGACTTCTTTACGCGGCTGGAAGTCCGAGAAAAGTTTATTTCTTTACAACGCATTGATAAACTTCAGTCTTACACTGAAGAACCAAAGAAACTGGTATAGGCATGGGTATGCAAACACAGATATATGTAAACACTCAGAGTACTGCGCTGCGGTCGGCAATGCCTATATATGACCACAGGTGTCTGACGCAGGTGTTAGATCGGTTACTGCTGCTACGATTGCAGGTTATCACGATTTAAGTAAGTTTGAACGTGGTGGTATAGTCGGCGAACGAGAGATGGGACACAGCATCTCCGAGGTAGCGATGAGGTGGGGATTTTCCCGTACGACCATTTCACGAATGCACCATGAATATAGGGAATCCAGTAAAACATCAAATCTCCGACATCACTGTGGCCGAAAAAAGATCCTGCAACAACGGGACCAACGACAACTGAAGAGAATCGTTCAACGTGACAGAAGTGCAACCCTTCCGCAAATTGCTGCTGGTTTCAATGTTGGGCCATCAACAAGTGTCAGCGTGCGAACCATTCGACGAAACATCATCGATATGGGTTTTCCGACCCGAAGGACCACTCGTGTATCCTTGCTGAGTGCACGACACAAAGCTTTACGCATCGCCTGGGCCCGTCAACTCCGACATTGGACTGTTGTTGATGATTGGAAACATGTTGCCTGTTCTGACGAGTCTCGTTTCCAATTGTATCGAGCAGATGGACGTGTACGGGTATGGAGAAAATCTCATGAATTCATGGACCCTGCATGTCAGCAGGGGACTTTTCATGCTGGTGGAGGCTCTGTAATAGTGTGGGGCGTGTACAGTTAGAGTGACATGGGACCCCTGATACGTCTTGACACATATGTACGCATCCTGGCTGATCACCTGCATTCATTCACGTACATTGTGCATTCCGACGAACTTGGGCAATTTCAGCAGGACAATGCGACACCCCACATGTCCAGAATTGCTACAGAGTGGCTCCAGGAAAACTCTTCTGAATTTAAACACCTCCGCTGGCCACCAAACTACCCAGACGTGAACATTATTGAGCATACTTGGGATGCCGGATGCCTTGCAACGTGCCGTTCAGAAGAGATCTCCGCCCCCTCGTACTCTTACGGATTTATGAACAACCCTGCAGGATGTATGGTGTAAATTCCCTCCAGCACTACTTCAGGCATTAGTCGAGTCCATTCCACGTCGTGTTGCGACACTTCTGCGTGCTCACGGTGGCCCTACACGATATTAGGCAGGTGTACCAGTTTCTTTGGCTCTTCAGTGTAAATACTAATATTGTTATTCAACCGTTACAGTGGAAGGACAGACTTTTATTCCAGCACCAGGGGACGGGAGGATCGAAAAGCGATGCCGTCAATATTTCCTCAGCAAACGGCGTTTAAAAAACTTATTATATGCGTAATTGTTGAAACTAATTGCCGGGATTTATCTGTATACATAGTTGAATAAATAAAAAAGTTGCCCTCAGCGAGATTCGATCCGCGGACAGCAGAGAGCTTGTTCGTTGAGCCACGCGCTCCTTTAAACTAACGTCACGTAGGCAGTATTTAAACGCAACGCAATATTTCAATGCAGATTTCCTCGACTACGGCGAATAATAGCATATTACTGCTTTTCTACATTACACCTCTGGCGCTGAGCTTTTATTTCACACAGTGCGAACTGAATTTGAATTTTACAATTGTCGACCTTCACTCGTCAGAGGAACGAAATAGCAAAAAGTGTGTGAAATGAAGTCAGTTATCTGCTTTCCCATCGACTGCAGTGAATTCTTGATTCCACAACACCCTGCTGATTATCGTTATATCCAGGTATTCCGCGCAATTTAAGAGTTCAATATTCATATGTCTGAGGAAGAGTTTGTAATGCAATTCGCTTTTTTTATTAGAGCTTCTTTATCCCTCGTCGACGTTGAGGTCATTATAGGCGGGAAAGGAATGGGGGCTGAGAACGGGAAAGAATTCAGCTGTAGTCTTTTGAAGGAACCTGTTAGGTGCACAACCTCTCCACTTGTGAATTTTAATATTATAAAATTATTTTCTAGTAAGTAATTATGATTTGGGTAGTAACTTTGGGTTTCTAAGTTCTAAGGTCACAGAACTTCAAGTCAGAGGTATAGAAGATCTCTGACGGGATTTAACATTGAAAATCTAAGCCCGAGGGTGGAAGAAAAGTATGATAATAAAATTAGCGAATTGTAAAAGTTATAATTGGTAGTTAAGTGTCGCTTGTAAACGGAAGATGAAAAGATAAGTGGATGATCTTTGTTTCTTATTGAAATTGTAATAAAGAAATGAAATTGATACTAAAAATATATCTGATATGATTTAAATAGTAATTTTATTTCAGCGGTGGTATAAAAAGACCAGTGATGGTTTAGAGGGCTAAATAAAAATCCTATTGAGCTGATCTGACACTGGAAATCCAAGGAATATTTGGATATTTAATTTCTAAAAGTAAAAATAAGCGGTAAAGGTAAGGTAGTAAGGAATATTCATACACAACATTAAAAACCTTGACAAACCACACCGGAATTCACGTGAAGGATTTCCGGAAACCATGGAAAACCGAAACCTGGATGGCCGGACGGGAATTCGAGCCGAATGAGAGGCCAGAGCGTCGACGCTCAGTTGGTAATGGCATCACTCCACACCACACATTCGTATAAGGCATCTCAAAGTGAAGGCCCTCATCGGGCCATAAGTGTAGCATTTAGGCTGTCGTGAGGTCCACACACGACAACTAATTGGAGCCATTTAATAAAAATTATTGCATCGCTGTCTAGTGGTAACAGTTAACGTCATGTTTATTTTTGGAAGTCTTAACTCGTTGGCCTCGCAGCGGTGTTTGTGTTTCTTTTGAGCTCTTGAAATCAGATAAAATGTGATCGACTATTTCCAAGTATAAAAAACATTCTGAATAATCAAAATCGTGCATTTTTCTGCATCAAATTTTAATTACAAAAATTGTAATTTTGGCCATTAAATTACCAAATTACAGTATCACTTGCGCGGGCTTGCAAGACATCACACGTTTGTCGTATCTTATTTAGATCGCGTTACAATTCCTGCACACTGAAGTGCCAAAATATCATGTAGGGCTCCTATTGCCAGAAAAGTACAGGAAGGTGTCGGAAGGCACCTGAAAAAATATTCAACCATTTTTCCTCTACAGCTGTAGTATTACCGGCGCAGAAAGTCGTGCGCGAAAGACTTTTCCATCATAAAAAGTTGTTAGACTGGAATCCAGGTCTAGTGATCTAGTGGGGCAAATCAATCGCTGTAATTGACCAGAATGTTCCTCAAACCAATTGTGAACGATTTCGGTACTGTGACTTGGCGAATTGTCGTCATGGAAAAGTCCATCGTTGTATGGTAACATGAAGGCTACGAAAGGTTGCAAATGGCCTCGAATTAACTAAACATAACCTGTCAATGGTCGGTTCAGTTTGACCAGAAACCCAGTCCATATCATATAAACGTAGCCTATACTAGGATGGAGTTACCACCAGCTCGCAAAGTGCCTTCATGACAAACTGGATCGATGATCTCGTAGGTTCTGCGCCACACTCGAGTCCTATTAACAACTCCTTCAAAATGAACTCATTACTTATCCGTCCACGCAATCTTTCTCCTATCATTTAGGGTACAACCGGAATGCACACTCCTGAATCGATTTTTTTCTAAAGGGAACAGAAAAAGTCACTGATCAACGACACAACACTTGAAAGCGCAAGTGATAAATCATCAAATATAAAAATGGCTGTTCATATCTTCTCTTGTTCCCGCCATTTCAGTTTTCACAGAAAGGGTAATGGATGAATATTGCGGCAAGAGATTAACAGAGTGCCCTTAACCTTAATTCAAAATGAGGTGATAGTTATTTATAAATCCAGATTTAGTCGGCCTTTGTAGTGTAGGGGCTTGAGTACAGGCCCCGCGTGCCGAAGGTCGCCGGTTCGAGTCCGGCCGAGGGCATGGGTGTTTAAGTGTTGTGTGTGTGAATGCCCTGTCCGTCCTGTGGTGGCCATACTTAGAAGCTGTAATATATATATACTGGATGACTGATTCATTGGAAGCTACCATAATCACACCGAGCCTCAGTTGCCAAAAGCCATAAAAAAAAACCAGATTTAGAATATGGTACCTGTTATCACACTTTCAAAGGGAATCCAAAATTAGTAGCTATGCCCACAAATACGAAAAATAGGTGTCTGAAATAACAAAAACACAAATTTAAAAACACTTTTATTACATACTTTTTATTTTCCTCTTCCAAATACAGTATACTAAAAAAAATTGGGTTATTCGGTGGTTTAATTTATATATATTGATTAATTAAAAAGTCCACCAAAAGTTTATGTTAAAGATTTGTTTATTTGCTCAAAACGAAGTCAGCGATATTCACAAGCATAAATACAATACAGAGATGCACTTCTGAGCCGTCGCAAATAAAATCTCTGTGAACTCAACTTGAAAAACTAACTGGATGAATCTCTCTGTAAAACTGAATACTGAATGAATGACTACTGTCTTTCTGCCGATCTGTTTAAATAGTCTCTATCGAAATTACGAGAATTCTTCAAAGGCATCCGCCCGATATTTCTCGAACATTAACAATCACTCAAACAATCAAACATATTAAAAACAATCGGAATTAATACGAAATTACTTAACAACATTACAAAATGATCAGAAATGGTAATTAGAGATACTTAAATACAAAATTATTTGCAGAAATCATCTCAAACTGTAGAAAATTGTTCTGTAGACATCATAACTTGCATTAATACATGGAATTACAAACATTTAAGAAATTCTCTTGCACCATTCGGTTCTTAAACATATTAAATGGACTTTAAATAATTTTCTTTCATAAAACAAAGTCTATATACACTGATATACAAGAAATTACAAAACAAACATACCAGATCATATTCAAGCAAACTTTAGCTCACTACAAATACTTCATACAGTACAATACTATTCAAAATTCAGGTATGAGGTCTGTTACACTATGTCCTGGTAAGCAGAAGATCAAAATCGGTTGAAACAGACTTTGAAGCTTGTTTCTTAAACAGTCAGTAACTTTCAACCCTGAAAGATGAACCACAGACAATGTTATTCATAACTTGGAACACGTTTCCGCGTTGGTCGCGCGTCATAATTAGCCGTTCAGTTGGCAGCCGCTAGCGGGCCGCCCAGTTCCCGCGCGGCAATTTATTAACTGGACAACTCTGTTTAACTCACCTGCACACCGGACTCGTAAAGGCGATCTGGCAGCAGCAAGGAAACGAGTCTTTTAATTAGTCACAAAAAGGACGACAGTATCACTCGATGGCTGCTGTACACTGTAACCGTGTGACGCAGATAAATAAGCAACTGTCAGCGCTCTGTGCTCTGATAAATTGGCCCCAGCTGTCTCAGGTAACAAGGTCGTAAACTGGACTCCGGGCTCAAAGAGGCGATTCTGAACCCAAGAGGTCATTTTCTCCTCCTTTTCACTAACCTATTAGCTTCGTAACTACCTCGTTGCTAGCATAGATCAGCTATCGTTATTCCTGTTTTCAGAAAAACATTACAGCAGTTTATATAAGAGTGGTTTGATAAGTAACTTGGTTTGATATCAAGTCTTGAAATGTACTTTATTTTTCGATATAGTACCATCGAACTTTAACACACCTGTTCCAACATTTTTTTTTTCTAGTTTTGTGATTTCCTCGTGGAAATGGGTTTCTTCGAGGGCCTCAGGATATTCGTTTATCTTCTGTATGACTTCTTTATTTCACTGAAATTCGTGTCCAGTTAAGCAAGTTACGTTTCCGGTATGTAGTTGCCAAAGATTAAAAGTAAATAGAAAGCAAATGTTATAACTACACCCACAGTTGGCGCTGCCACCTTCTACTGGGATGCAAACCAAGTTACTTAGTTATTTATAAAACACCCTAGTAGCTGCTTCACTAAAAAAAAAAAAAAACCTCTGTGAATTCTACAATATGAACAAACGGGTGACTTTCCGATCTATATTACTTTTCAGTTTTTTAGCGTGTACAACACTTGTAGCTGCCAATTGGAGTCATTCCTGAGGTTCAGTAATCGACATAACATTACCTGGTTCGAGCCCTCGTGATGTAAAAGATACTCGTTGCTCGGCACTTGAGTCCCTGGGAAGGATCACTGGTAGTGCAAAGTTTGTAACCTTTAGAGAGTGATAGTACCTGCGCTAATATCTCCGAGGAAGCATGAGGTTATTTCATATCATACTCCCATTACTACTAAGATTATACCTGAATGGGCCTGCATGGGTTTTCACCCTCTCCGTCTTTTCATTTTTCCTCCACTACACAAAAAAAATTCTATATCGAACTCACACATCATTACAGTCATACACGTTTACAAGTGGGTGTCCAAAAATAACCGGAATAGCTTTGCCGTGGGCAGAGCTTGTGTAGTACGCGTGTCTGCCGCTAGGCGCTTCTAGCGCAACTCATGTCAGTTTAGGGCCGCTTGTGTTTTCGATCTGTCTTGTTCTGTTAATCTGCATTGATTGTTTTTGCTAGCGTTGTTTTGTTATTGTTTCGTTTTTGATGATGGCAAATTTAACTGAAAGACATGCAGCTGTGAAATTTTGTTTTCTACTCAGTTAAAATCCTGCTAAAACTGTTTTAGTGTTGAAAACAGCTTACAAAGATGACGCTATGGGTAAAACTCAAGTGTACGTGTGGTTCGCTTGGTTTAAAAATGGTGACATGTCGATTAATGACAAACCTCGTTCTGAACCATTAAATTTTGAAAAAAATTCTAGAGCTGGTGCTCTCAGACCGTCGACAGACAATAGATCGACTGTCAGAGATTAGTGGGTTATGTTGGAGCACGGTTCAACGAATTTTAACCGAAGATATGGGAATTAAAAGGGGTTGCTGCCAAATTTGTTCCTCGCTCTGACTGACAATCAAAAAGAACGTCGAGTTAAAACGTGTCGTGATTTGAAACAACCGCTTGAAGTTGATCCAGATTATCTGTCGAAGGTCATTAATGGTGATGAGTCTTGGTGATATGGTTACGACCCAGGAACAAAGCAACAGTCAAGCCAACGGAAGACGTCATTGTCATTCCATCCAAAAAAATGTCGTCAAGTTAAATCAAACATCAAAAGATTGCGCATTTGCTTTTCTGATTTCAAGAGCGTTGTTCATTCAGAGTTTGTTCCCTCACATCAGACTGTCAATCAAACCTTTCATTTGGAAGTTTTAAGAAGACTACGCAACAATATTCGTCAAAAAAGACCCGATTTGTGGCAGACTTTTTTTTTTAACGGCTTTACGCTTCGTCAACGGCTAAGGTCATTAGAGGAGGGATGGGACTGGGGACAAGGAACGGGAAGAAATTTGGCCATGGCCTTTTTGAAGGAAGTATCCCGGCATTCGCCTGCAGAGATTTGGGGAAACCATGGAAAACCCAAATCTGGATGCCCGGACAGGGAATCGAATCCCCGTTCTCCCGAATGCGAGGCCAGAACGCTAACCGTTCACCCGCCACTCTCGGTTTGTGGAAGACAGTGCACCTGCACACACAGCTGTCTCTGTTAGGCAGTTTTTTACTAAAAATGGAAAAGTTCCGCTGCCCCGCGCACCTTACTCGCCTGGCATGGCTCCGTGCGACTCTCTCTTATTCCTATGCATGAATAGGGGAACGAAAGGACACTGATTTGACAACATTGAAGAGGTCAAGAAAAAAAAACGAGGCAGGAGCTGTCAGCCATTTCTAAAGATAACTACAGAAAATGTTTCGAACTGTGGAAGTACCGGTGGGACAAATGTATTAGTTGTAATGGAGAGTATTTTGGAGGGGATATGGTTGTTTTGTAAAATCTTTGAAACTATATAGCTTTTAGAAAATAATTCCGGTTATTTTGGGTATCTCTTCGTATAAAAACAATTACGATCACTGTCATACTGTGGAAGGCTATGGTTAACCACACCAGTTCATCATCTCCCCCAGGACGTTACCATGGAGGGGCAAACACCCCGCAGGGTAGCCTCGCATACGGGCACGGCACCCAAAGAATTTTCTTTTTTCTTACAGCTTTACGCCTCGTCGACGGCTAAGGTCATTAGAGGCGGGATGGGACTGGGGACAAGGAACGGGAAGGAATTCGGCCATGGCCTTTTTGAAGGAAGCATCCCGGCATTCGCCTGGAGTGATTTGGGGAAACCATGGAAAACTCAAATCTGGATGCCTGGACGGTGATTCGAACCGCCGTCCTCCCGAATTCGAGGCCAGAACGTTAACCGTTCACCCAACCCAAAGAAGGAGAAGCAGTTCGGTTGGTGCTGAGAGCTGGCAGGCCGTCCTCGTCTGAGTTGGCTGCTCTCGATGGCACTTGCAAATTACTGCAGTGGTTTAGCGCGGCAGCCGACCTCCTGTCAGTCGGGTTATGAATTATTAAAGGCGGGTCGTGCAGGTAGCATTCAGAATGCCCTCCCTCTGCTACTCCGATAGGAGATAGAGATGGCGCGCGGCGCTGCTCAATGGCCGCTTCTGTGTTTCCCTATCTGCCAGCGGTCCTCTTCTTTTTAAGCCGAGCTAGATGCTGAGTTTGTTAGCAGGAGGCCGCTGCGGTGCTGCCGGTTTAAATTGCATTCGACTGCCATATGTCAGCGGCGGGCGGTCCATTCATCAGGCCGGACAGTGGTGGTAGGGGGCGCTGTAACCCGCTCCCACCCAAGGTGGCATTCCCTGACTGCCCTAACATCCACATCTAAAACTCCCAACTGATAACATGTCTGGATATTAATTGTTTTCTGTTTATTTTGTTTGAAAGCTAAGCGTGGTTCTCAACCTGAAAGCTGATTGGACCCTCGTATGCTAAGTCTGGTATCAGAGGCAGGACCGTCAGTTCCTTTCCTTCCAGCCTAACCCAACCCAGTAATCCTGCCGGGTAAATAGGACCTACAGTATGAAGTGGAATCCGAACCACAGAAGCGTCCTGGCGTACTTCACATTACACAGCAAGCTGTGCCAGAGGTGAAGGTCAGGTTGAATAACTATGAAAATCCCCGATCTTATTAGACGCCTGAGTCACCAGACCGATATGTTTTATTTACGGATAACAAATATTGCAATGCAATAATATTTAATTTAAACTAAAATTGTAACTATAGAGATATTAAAAATAACAGAAACGATTTAAAAAAAAGGGGGGGAGGATGCGTTGCAATCTTCACGGGTGACCAGACGAGTGGCGAAGTGAAAAAAACGACGTTTCGGCAGCTGGCTCTGCTGTCTTCAGCAGGTGTCGCAGGATTTCCGTTGGTTGTATGTCTGCTGTTACTGCTTTGATCGATCAAACTGTCGAAACATTCTATTTTCATTGCACCATCCGTCTGGAAACTCGTGAAGAATATATTGCAGCAATACGTCAGAAAAGTCTCCACTCTCTCTCACACACACATAGAAAGAAGATACCGAGAGCCAGGTGCGGACCCGATACGACAGCGTGGTAGTCAGCGACCTTGCATCCCTCTCCCGCTTGTTTAGTACTGGGTTTAGACCCGTGACCGAACTTTCGGTATGATCACTGCCCTGTCAGTTGGTAGACACGTACGGCTGGCTAAATGCCTTCTTTGTCCAGGATCTGCCCTTGAGACATATTGACTGTCTTAGCAAATGCAAACAAGTCAGAAAACTGCTTCCTTTCCATTCTAAGAGGAAAGTAAGCAACTCTTTCGCGTGTTCGGAGGATTCTGGATGGAAAAAAACGCAACCTCACCCTTGGGAGACCCTGACACTTTCGTAACAATCATTTTGCACGTTTTTATAGGCCAAAAAATCAGTATTTAGGGTGACAGGTGACCTGATTAATTTAATTTAACTGCGATGAAGTACCCGCCTCGGTGGCAATTCCCCCCACACACCCGTTTCCTCCCCATTCTTGTACTAACCTATTTTTGCCCTCTCTAAATTTCATCTTTAAATTGCTTCAACGTCTTTGGTAAATTACTCATCAATTCTCTTGGTAACTTAGTCCAATTCCTGACGCCTTTACCTACGAAAGAAAATCTTTTCACATTCTGGAATTTGAAATCGAGTGCCAGCTTGTGTTAATGGTCATCTTTCCCCTTCCATGCATTACTTTTAATTCTTACACCAATATCCTTCCACGAGTCACAATTGATATGCGCCTTGTACACTCCTATGACTCTCTTCACCATCCTTATGTCTTCCAATTAATCCCATTCCAGCTCTTTTATCATATCGTTTACTGATTGTGTTCTACGGGAATTTCCAGAGAGAAATATAGCAAGTCTTATTTGCACCCCCTCTAATTCATGTGTTTCTTCGGAGTTGTTCAGCTATTTAATAATCTGGAATCTGTGTAATTTCTCCGGTATGACCACACATTACATTATGAATGTTTTCCTAGCCTCAATGAAAAACAAATAATAATAATAAAAAAAACGAGTTGATGCTTTCGAAGCAAAAAGGAATTCATAAATTTTTTGAGAATGAAATTTTAGGATCAAATGCAAGTGAAGTTTGTATTTCAGCAAGTTCGAGTCTACGACCTTTAAAATAATTAAATGATAGCGCTACTTTCCCAGTCCGTGTTTAATACGTCTGTTAACATTTTTGAGTTCTTCAAGCTCAGATATTTTATTCACCCTTATATTATTATTATTATTTATTTTTTGTGTCGAATATAAGAAACAATTAGGTTTATTGAAAACTCAGAGAAAATTTAGATGAAAAGTACGTAAGTGCAAAATTTATGTCAAATAAATAACAGTTATTCGTTTTTGATACTTTACATTGCCTCATTTAAAGCAAAATTCATTTATTCGGATAATCTAACGAGAGTAAGGTACTCACATCACGAAAAATATCATTCAAATGATACATATTAATTTTTTCCTTACAAAATTTCCATTATAAACTCATATTACCACCATAAGTGATACCCGTCGTTTTAGATGGGCGTTATAACTAGTAAAATAAAAAGTGAAGGATTCTGAAAGCATTTCCAGTCCAATGTTTCCTGCCCAGTTTAGCTTGTTATCAAATGTAATTCAAAGATATTTACATTTCAAGTCTTCAACAAATAATTCTTTCCCCACCTTGTAGTCATAATCAACCTTTTAATCTTTAGTTTTTTGTTTGTGCATCTAATAAGCTGACGGTTCTTTGTATTTATGTTCATCCAATGTTTACCAACCCAGCTATATATCTTGTCCATATCACCCTGCAGCTGTTCAGAGTCCTCATCTGTTTTGATTCTTTTATACAGCATTATGTCATCTGAAAACAACCTAACTTCTGACAGTAAATCATCAACACAATCATTCATTGAAATAATGAATAACAGTGGTCCCAATAAACTACCCTATGGCACTCCCATTATCACTTCCACTTCATTTGATACTGCATTTATGACCCTAACATTTTACACTTTAAAATTCTTCTACCAAGCAAATCACTTTCTGATTCACTCGAATACTTTTTGCGGTATTTACCACCATTTTATGGCTCTCTCTGTCAAAGGACATTGAAAGATCTAGTTCAACACCATCAATTTGGCCTCCCTTGTCCATTTCATCTGAAATATCTTGCATATATCCCACCAAATGAGATTCGCATGATTATCCTTGCCTAAGCCATGTTGCCGACTTGAAAACGTCTTACACTCTTCACAAGTATTTCTGATGTGGATGGATAACAGTCACTCCATTAATTTACCTACCACAGATGTCAAACTACTGACCAATTTCTTGAGTTTGATGATTTTTGGACCTCTTATTGACGATTTAAACCAAAAATGTATTGCAAAAGGTTTAAAAGTAACAAATAATGATTTTTTTGCTGACAACAAAGTAATTTTTAGGGATAAATGTCATGACAGTATGACCTGATCTAGCAGAAATACAAACCTGACTTGTATCTGACCTTAAGAGTTCACTTGGAAGAATTTTAAGAATTTCAGCTGAGTATGAAAGCTCTTAAAAGTATAAAAGAAGGATAGAGACGATCTCGCTATGTAGTAAGAGAGGACTATATAAACTATGATAAAAACAAAACAAAACAAAACAAAAAAATTGACATGTTATCACTGAAGCTAAAAAACCTAATTAAAATAAAAGATATTACTAAGAGCAGTAATACGACATCGAAGATATCCAATAATTGAATACTCTAATTAATACTCGTACATTCTACTGATAGAAATATTTGGAAGAATTGCTGTTTACTTTATAGTGGTTTTTAAAAATATCCTTTCGTGTTCTTTCAAGTCTTATTTTGTGTTAAAAAGTTATTTTTCTCCACCTTTATAGTACTTTTGGTTTTTAGATTATTCTGCAACTATCTTAGTAGATTTTTGCGTAAAACACCCCTATCAACAGATTTTATTTTCGAAGTAGTACATATATTTCACTCACCGAGTCACTGAACCTTTAATAGTATTTAAAATTTTGACAAAAATATTTGTAACTGAAGGGCTCCATACATTAAGAACAAAAAGAAAAAGAGCCGAGGATTTTCATATCAAAGCAAATTACAAAGTAACGTGATAACTGTGATATGTTTTAAACAGCACTATTTTTGTGACTCTGGCATGACATTACTCGAGAAATGGCGCTCCCGCTCAACACAAGGCATGGAAAGTGATGTTCTCCTGAGGTCCCGCAGTCGCTGTGCTAGTTAACGTGTCTAAGACACGCGCCAATTAACCGTATTTTATGTATCTGCGGCGCTGTCTCATTATGCCAGTACAGCGTGCCTAAGACAGTTAACTAACAGTACCAACACTTTATAGTACCCTCAATATGTACTTCAGTACAATCTGCTAATTTAATTTTTATATCGGATGCTTTAACTTTTTATTTTAGCTGTCTCTCGCAGTGCGAAAAAAGATTCTTGCTCTGGCGATGTTATCTCTTAAAGCCGCTGGGATATAATTTGCTTCAGAGTCAGGTTTTGCTTCGAGAAGACTTAATTACTACAAAAACAACTAGTTCTATGTACCGTAAAACGGGGATACTTTGCACATGTTTCGGTAATATTTTGGTCGTTTCTTTTTTTTAAAAAAACACCCAATTTTAATGATGTTTTTACTCCAACAGAACAATGTGCCCTTTGGCTATCAAACTCATACCAATATCAAGCCCTACAGCCCCCCCCCCCCACAATTACATATATGTATTTCTTTACGTGTCATAGTTACTCCGAGTTTGGGGCTTCATTGACAGGGCATTAACGTGCATTTAATGTCAAAGATCTAAAGTGCAAGGATTACTTTAACATCATTTTGATAAAAAATATTAATATTTTAAGCGTTATAGGGGAAATTGAATTAAAAACAACGAGTTATGGAGATCAATCAGTCATTTTTATTATCACTTAAGTTACAAAATTATAGGCACTTAATCAGTCTTGTAATTATTATCTTTGGAATCAACAAACATTAACATTATTAGCATTACAACAATAAAATTTGGCAAAAAAACGTAACATATTTGAACAACAATACAAAAAACTAAAAATAATTATTAATATGTATCCTCGCACACCATACACTCATACCACGGATTGGTTGAGTCTTTGTTACACATGCCACAAATCCAATTTTTGTAAGTGATGCCACAAATCCAGTCAGCAGGATGGAGGTAGAACTGGAAACCACACCCGAGGGGATTTTATTGTAAACCACATTTACAAATGTTACAGTGGTTGTTGTCCTTCTTGCCCTTCTTCTTGTCCTTCTTCTTGCCCTTCTCCTTTCTGCTTGCCCCTTAAACTCCTTTTGCAAGACAAATCACTTAAAGGAACATCGTCATCGGTAGAAGTCTGGCCTGTCGTAGGCGGTAATAAAGAAGTCAAAGTTACCCTTATTGTTACAGTAATCCCGTTTTACCGTTCCAAAATAAACTACAGTTATACGGTCGAATATTTAATCTTCCAGTAATACTTTTTGCAGCTTGTTTCACGGTTATTACACTCTTCTATGTATACTACGGCAGTTCACATTTAAATCTCAACTTATTATTAATTAAGAAAGTGACATAATAAGTTAATAGAAAAGAAATAACAATAGGCTACGGGGTAATTGCTGGAAAAAAAAATATTTTCTTGTTAGCACTGACAAAATCACCAAATTCTGCATACTATCATGCCTTTGAGGAAATAATAAATTTTATTATGAAATTCCCTCAATACGAACAACACAGGAAAACTATCTTTCAGAATGACGTAACTACTAAAATCATAATACACAATGAAAGCTTACTATGTTCTTAGCTACATTTACAGACGTTAAGATAAAATGTAATGGATAGAATAGGTTAAGCATATCTTATCATTATGTACACAAAATTATACGTAAATTATAATAAAGGACAGCCAATATATTGTAACTGTTTGTAATATATTTGATGATACATAATGTACCCTGATTGTTTCTCAAATAGGTAAAAGCCACAGACCACAAATAAAATTTTAAGAAAATGGTACAAAGCCACTGTTATTTTTTAATTGAACCTTCTTCTGTTCGGTTAGCTTACTTTACTCGTTAGCATACTGGCCACTTTTAGAACACTATAAATCCAAAACTATTTACACTGAAGATCCAAAGAAACTGGTACACCTGTCTAATATCGTGTAGGGTCCCCGCGAGCACGCAGAAGTACCGCAACACAACGTGGCATGGACTCGACTAATGTCTGAAGTAGTGCTGCAAGGAACTGACACCAGGGCTGTCCATAAATCCGTAAGAGTACGAGGGGGTGGAGATCTCTTCTGAGCGGCACGTTGCAAGGCATTCCAGATATTCTCGCTAATGTTCATGTCTGGGCAGTTTGGTAGCCAGCGGAGGTGTTTAAACTCAGAAGAATATTCCTGGAGCCATTCTGTAGCAATTCTGGACGTGTGGGGTGTCACATTGTCCTGTTGGAATTGCCAAAGTTCGCCGGAATGCACAATGGACATAAATGGTTGCAGGTGATCAGTCAGGATGCGTACGTACGTGTATCCTGTCAGAATAGGAAGGGTCCCATGTCACTCCAAATGCCTACGCCCCACACCATTACAGAGCCTCCACCAGCTTGAACAGTACCCTGCTGACACGCAGGGTCCATGAATGCATGAGGTCGTCTCCATACCCGTACACGTCTATCCGCTCGTTACAATTGGAAACGAGACTCGTCAGACCAGGCAACATGTTTCCAATCATCAACAGTTCCATGGCGATGTTGACGGTCCCAGGCGAGGCGTAAAGTCTTGTGTCGTGCACTCAGCAAGGGTACACGAGTGCACCTTCGGTTCCGATAGCACATACCAATGATGTTTCGTTGAATGGTTCGCACGCTGACATTTGTTGATGGCCCAGTATTGAAATCCACAGCAATGGGCGGAAGGGTTGCACTTCTGTCACGTTTGACAATTCTCTTCAGTCGTTATTGGTCACGTTCTTGCAGGATCTTTTTACGGCCGCAGTGATGTCGGAGATTTGATATTTTACCGGATCCCCGATATTCACGGTGCACTTAAATCGTGATTACCTGCCATTGTAGCAGCAGTAACCTATCTAACTCCTGCGCTAGACACCTGTTGTGTTATACAGGCGTTACCGACCGCTGCGCCGTACTCTGAGTATTTACGTATATCTTTGTTTGCAAACGCAAGCCTATACCAATTTCTTTGGCTCTTCAGTGTATTACAGACCGTTTTTTATTCTCCTTTAAGAATTTCTTCATGCATCTGTTGATGACATGCCTCTATTTATCTAACGTCAGTCTCTTGTATTATACGAATGTCGTAGGTTTGGTAAAGCCCAAAAATTTTTCAACGTCTTCTTTGTAGTTAATTATTGTTAGCTTACTTATTTCATTCGATTTCTTTTTTCCTTGTTAGACATTTTCGGATATAATAAGTGGTGTTCATTAATTACTATCTTTGAAAGCCTTACTCAGTCCAGCCTATATACGCTTAAATCCTTGAACATTTCATCATTAAACTTTTATCGTCACTGAGAATTCTCTGATGGTTTCAGATTTTATTTTCTTATCTACTTCATACTGTTTTCTTGTTTCACTTTTAGATTCACTTCTACTCCTCAGGTGTCAAAAAACACACTGGTTGCTCAGTGATTGAAACGGATTAAAACTAATTACCGTGGTATCAGTTAACAGTGACACCATCGGATTTGGCCCGTCTTACTGCAGTTTTAAACTGACGTATGACAAATTTAATTTTGAGTAGAGGACAATTACATATTAAGGGCCCATGAATATCTCAATCCAGGCAGTGAAATTTTTTTTTTTAAATGTTCAATTTTTTTATTATTATTATTTCTTACTTGAGGTAGAAATTAAGTACTTTATACTTTCTTTATTAGTGATACCTTGCATTTTTACAACAAACGAATTACTAATGTTTCAAAATTCAGCATATATTCATAAAATATAATGATGAAAAGTTTAATTCTTGACACTCATGGTAAAGATTACACAACTTAACAAAAGTGAAATTAAATATTGGGCATCACTCAGCTAGTCTCTGGTTCTAATCAAACATTAATTACAATGCAGCAGAATGCTCTAAGTGGTCATTTACCACAGTTTGTTGCCAGTAAAGAGCGCAGTGGACGGTACGACCATTATACACACCATTTTGTCGATCTTACGTTAGAAGAACTGAACCTACACAGTATGGCGGCTCCACCATAAGACTTCTATCAACGGGACACATTATTTAATTTAATTTAATTGCAATGGAGCACAGGCTCCGGTGGCAATTTCCCTACACAGCTATCTTCCCCCTATCCTGCACCCACCTACATTTGCCCTCTACAAATTTTTTCTTTAAATTCCTTCAAAGTTTTCGGTAAATTATTCATCGTTTCTCTTGGTAACTCATTCCAATCCCTGACACCCTTACCTAAAAAAGAGAATCTTCCTACACCCTTGTGCCTGAAATCGAGTGCCAGCTTGTGGTCATGGTCATCTTTTCCCTTCCATGCACTACTTTTCATACCTACTGCAATATCTTTCCATGCCTCATCACCAGTATATGCCCTGTACACTCCCATGACCCTCCTCATCCTCCTCCTGTCTTGCAATGAATCCCATTCCAGCTCCTTTATCATATCCGTCACTGATTGCATTCTGCGATAATTTCCAGAAACAAATCTAGCAGCCCTTCTTTGCACCCTCTCCAACTCCTGTATTTGATACGTAAAATGAGGGTCCCATACTACACTACCATATTCGAGCAATGGTCTGACCAAAGTTTTGTAACCCAATTCCTTGACTTCTCTCGTACATCCCCTCATAACTCTCTCCAACAAGTGCAGAACTCTGAAACCTTTTCCTACCACCTGTCCTATGTGTCCTGCCCAGTTAAGTTTGTTATCAAAAGTAATTCCAAGATATTTGCATTTCAAGTCTTCAGCAAGCAATTCTTTCCCCACCTTATATTCATAATTAACCTTTTGTTTTTTATTTGTGTATCTAATAAGCTGACTCTTCTTTGCATTTATCTTCATTCCATGTTTACTAACCCAATTAGATATCCTGTCCAGATCACCCTGCAACTGTTTACAATCCTCTATCGTTTTGATTCTTTTATACAGCATTATGTCATCTGCAAACAATCTAATTTCAGATAGTAAACAGGCAACACAATTATTCATTAGAATAATGAATAGCAATGGTCCCAATACGCTACCCTGTGGCACACCCATTTTTACTTCCACTTCTTTTGATACTACATTTCCTACCCTAACTTTCTATTTTCTACCTTTTAAAAATTCTTCTACCCAGCAAATCACTTTCTTATCCACTCCAATGGTTTTTACCTTATTTACTACCATTTTATGGCTTACTCTGTCAAACGCCTTAGACAGATCTAGTGCTACACTATCAATTTGGCCTCCCTTGTCCATTTCATCTGAAATATCTTGCATATATCCCACCAACTGAGATTCGCATGAATATCCTTGCCTGAAACCATGTTGCCTGCTTGAAAACCAATTACGTTCCTCACATATATTTCTGATGTGGTTGCATATCAATCTTTCCATTAATTTACCTACCACTGATGTCAAACTGATTGGCCTGTAATTCTCAACTCTATTTCTCACCCCTCCCTTATGTACCGGTACTACTATTGCACTTTTCCAGTCCTGTGGTAAGCAGCAAGTGTCTAGACTCAATTTAAATAATATTTCAAGATAAGGTACAATGTCACATCCGGCTATCTTTAAGATATCTGTAGTAATATTATCTTCACCAGCCCCTTTATGTTTTTTCAGCTTTCTTATTTCCTTCATGATTTCCTCAGGATGGATATCAAATTTTTTACTATCGTCATTTCTAATTGTGTTGTTAAGCTCGTTCTCCGAATTAGACCCTCCTGTTTCTGATTCATTTTCCCTAATGCTTTCTCTGAACCAGTTACTTAAAATCTCTGCCTTTTTCAAATCGTCAGTAACTTCTTCTCCATCCTTATCTATAAGTGTCTCTACATCCTCCCTTCCCCTCAGTTTCCTGATATAGCCATAGAAATTTCTAGATGCATCAGTCAATGGTCCCCCTGCACTGACAATACTCTTCATAAACCCATCTTTGGCCATTTTCTTTGCTGTTATTAAGTCCTTGTTTAGTTGTTTTAAATATTCCCTACTACCCTGCTGTCTCTTAACTCTGTTATGTTCTTTTCTTACCAACCTCTTTAACCTCCTCACTTCCCTATTATAGTACATAGGATCTCTACTTCTCTTTATTTTTTGCTTTGGAATAAATTTTTCTTCCCCCTTTCTTATTATCTGAACACAGCCCCACTGTCGCACGGCAGCCAAGCACGTTTCTCCCGCGCCACAGCTGTCAGTCGTCGGTACCGAACGCTCATGCAATCCTTGAAGTCTCCTGTCATCCTTCCTCCATCACCACGATCACTTCCGTCTCTCTTCGTTTATTTCCCAGCAGACCGAAAAAAAAAACTAGAGCAAAATATGATATGCCATTTATTTCTGTCGGGCATTTATTGGTGCCCGTATTCCTACTCTTGAAATATTCTCCAACTTCTCATACTCTCATTGGTACAGTGTTTTGTCGCTCGCTCCATTTCACGGAATATTTACTTTTTTGGCGTTCATTAGTGCCCTAAATGTTGCCTATCTCACATGCAATCATTGCCTTATTGATCTTTTAAAATCTTCCAACACACGCTTGTTGTCACAATCGGCCATGGCCTGGTCACTCCCCACTGCCTGCTGGACGAATATTAAGCTAAACACCTAGTACTCCCTCGCTTTGTTAAGAATCCGGTCAATCATTATTATTTTTTTATTATTGCAGCTATATCGATCCTTTTTTTCAGGATGTTACCTCTTTAAGCCTAATGAGCTATATATTAGAATTTAATTCTACATAGTGTTGCTGTAGTTCTTTCCAGGCCGATCGATCCTGAGCCGCCCTCTTCCAGTTCACGCCTGTAACTCGACGTATATCCTTATCCCAGCGATCCGGGGGTCTTCCTCTTGCTCTTTTCAGGTTTCTCGGTATCCAGTCCAGCACTACCGTAGTCCATCTTTCATGACCGGCCCATTGCCATTTTTGGGTCATGACTCTTTTTAAGATGTCTCTTACTTTAGTTATTGAACGGATGTGCACGGCCCTTTTCCTGTCTCTTCTTGTAAATCCTAGCATTGCTCTTTCCATACTTCGCTGGGCAGTTCTCAGTTTTTGCTTCGTGTGACTATTTAGGGTCCAAGTCTGGCAGGCATATGTGAGTACCGGTAATACACATTGTTCAAATACCTGTTTTTTTAAGATGTACTGGCATGTTTGATTTAAAAACTATGGAATTTCTTCCATATGCTCTCCTGCCCAGCTTTATCCGTCTGTAGATCTCAGGCTTTGAGTCACCATTCATATTGATCAGTTGGCCAAGATAGATGTACTGATCTACGGACTCAATACCAGAATCTTTCATGTCCGCCTTGTCTTTATCTTTTTCTGCCCATTTGTTTTGCATGATTTTGCTTTTTGATATATTTATTTTAAGGCCCACTTCACTGCACGCTGCCTCTAGTTCATTTATCAGTTCTTTGAGCTCTTCCAGATTGTTTGAGAGTAAAACTATATCATCAGCGAATCTTAAGTTGTTGAGATTTCTTCCATTTATTCTCAAACCTCGGTTTTGCCATTGGATTTTTGACATTGCCAACTCTAGGACTGATGTGAATAGCTTGGGGGATATAGAGTCAATCAACCCGCCTTTAAGGCACCTCGCATGAAAAAAGGTGGCGTTTGTGCAAATTGCAAATTTCACACACGTCATATGAGCTTCGCCATGTCGTTCCATGGTTCGGATCCCACGCTAAACTGTAGATCCCATAGGTAAGGAGCTTACCATGCCTCTTTCGGGAGGATCCAACCAAACTTCGGTTTGTGAACAAAGATAGTTTAACACTCACCGAAAATTACTTGTAATTGATTTCGTAGCTATAAATAATTTAAATTACGATTCGCAGTTTGTTATTAATATTAAAATACTCTACACCTTTAATTGAATTGAACTCCATATTTTTTTACTATTTGTTATTATTATTTTATATACTTTGAATGTTCAATTCTTCTATCCACCTACTTTCACCATTTACTAATTATAATTTTAAATTCATTCTGCGTTTTTGGTATTCATCACTTCCATTGCTAATTTATTTCAATCCCTGATACCCTCAGCCACAAAAGAAAATTTTCTCATTCCCTCATGCATCAAATCGAGTGCCAGTTTGTGCCCAGGGTCATCATATATTTTCCGTGTACTACTCCTAATTCTTCGATCAATATGCCTCTATGCCTCATTCCCATCACATGACTTGTGCTGGGAGTACAACACCCTCTTCACCCTCCTCCTATCTGCCAATGACTCCCAGCCCAGTTCCTCTATCAGATCAGTTACTGACTGGTTTCTGCGGTAATTTCCTCAAACAAATCTAGCTTCTCGCTTTGCAATCTCTTTAACTCCTGCCGTATTCGAGCAAGTATAACAACTCCTCTTTTCTTACTTCACTACAGAGTTTAAAGAATTGATGCTAACAATCAGCCTATAATTTTCAACCCTAATTGTTGCCTCGCCTTTATGAACTGGTACTACTATCACTTTTCCAGTCCTCTAGAAAGCAGCAAGACTCCAGACTCATTGTAAATAAAATTTAAAGCTAACTTACGATACCGTTTCCCAATATCTTTAGTGAATCTGTAGTAATATTACCTACACCAGTTCCTTTGATCTTTTTTAGCTTTCTTAGTTCCTTCATAATTTCCTGAGGATCTATTACTTCCATTCCAGGATGATAGTACCTAGTTGTCTAATTAAACCAGTCAGTCAACATCTCTGCCATTTTCAAATCGTCAGCAACTTCTTCTCCATCTCATCTAAAATCGTCTGAATATTTTTCCTTCCCCGCGGTTTTCTAACATAGCCATAGAAATTTTTAGACCTTTCGTTCAGGGGTCTCACCAATAAATCAGTCTAAAGCTTCCGTCCATCTTAAGCTTCTTTAGTTGTTTCTGATATTCCCTACCGCCTTGATATATCTGGATCTGTATTGTTTTCTTCTCACTGACATCTTAACACCTCACATCCCCATTGTAATGTATGGGTTCTGTACTTCTCTTTATTTTCTGTTTTGGCATAAACATTTCTTCACCCTTTTTTTTATTGTCTCCTAGAACTCTTCACATTTCGTTTTCACTGTACTTGTACTATCCTTCCGATTGCTGAACCTACCCCTGAAATATTATTATTTTATATTACTATAACTATTAGTCCGCGATTCACTAAAAGTGTGTGGCGGAGGGTGCATTGCACCTATACGGAAAGGTAATGGTTTGGAAGGGATATTGGGATACGGCAGGAGGCGCCCATGGGCTATTGTGAGGAACCATACCAGCATTCGCCTGGAGTGATCTGGGGAAACCATGGAAAACCCAGATCAGGATGGCCAATACTATGTTCAATTCCTCCCTTCAGTTTTAGCCCCAGGTTTACAAAATCCCCTAATATGCATCAGAACCGCATTGTGATCACTTATTTTTTCTGTTGCTTGAGACCACATGAGGTTTCCATCAGGCTTTATTAGAAAGATATCCAAAATATTTGAACCCCTTGTGTTCTGCTCTACGACTTGTGTGTAGCCTCTTTTCCTTGGTATGGAATTTGCAAATCTCTGTTTCCTTGTGTTATTCATATTTTGTCATCCCAGTACAAAATCGTATAAAGAAGTAGTTTTGACCATTACAGAAGGCACTGGTACTGGAACAAGAAATGTATCTCACAAACAGATCAGCACGGAGCCACAGACAGTTCGCTTACGAGAGAGCAGAGTATAGAGAACACTATCGAAAATACTCATCCTGAGACCTGATAAACCCAACTGAACAAGGCCCCTTCCTCATATGAAGTTCAGTTGACATACAACATTGTGCAGGATCGACGTCGCTAGAAAACGATTCAAGATATTCACTGACCCACTGAAACTTTCAGCCTCATTGTGCCTTGACGTATGGAAGCCTATGAACGACCAAGTAATGACACGGAGGTAAAAAGATAAGGAGATAATAATCTAAGTCAACAAACAGAAATCAGTAACTCTTAATGCACTGTAAATATACTTATATCTGTTACCTAGTGCATTGAAGAAGTCTTACATAAAGACAAAACGCGTGTGTGACGAAAACCATTTCATTTTGTTGCAAACCGGAGGGAACGTAATAAAAAGAAAGAGTTGATAAAGAAACGTATCTAATAAACCTTGAGGAAGAAAGCCAAGGTGAAATGACCATTAAAGATAAATTGTAGTACCCGGTAGCTGGTCGGACAGCCCCGGTAATTGGATTCATTTGAGCGAAGCAAAGTAAGCAATTCGCAGTTGGAGGCCGTAAACCGAGGCGACACGCAAATTCTGCGCGCACCTGGTCACGGCTAACAAGCGATTAGGAGAGCTTCATTTTTCAGCGCGGCTCCCGACAGCTCGTTAATTTCGGCGTTTTATTTTGTCTCCATATCGCCCTATTAGAAGCGGACTCTCCAACAAGGCATATTATCACACGAAATTTGTATACACGGCTGACTTGCTGTCAGCGGTGATTGGGGGTGGGGGGGGAGGGTAGCAGGGGCTCGTAAATTGCGCTATCTGGAGGCGCTCAGTTTTAAGGGCCCCCACCAATTGGTAGCGCGGGACCATTATGCTACCGTAAGGATACTGGTAAACCTTGTTAAAAAAGATACGGGACACAAATAAAGCAGCAAGCCCTCGTCTCCTGCCCCCCCCTTCCCCCCAAACCCCCTTTCACCTTCGGCTGCGATCGGATGCTGCGCAACATTTCAGGACAGTTTTATTTTTATTACTGAAGATAAAAACGCGGACAGGAAGGAAAAAAAAAGACTGAGGACAAGAGGAGGCAGAAAGAAAGAAAGAGCAACGACTGTCCTGGTGAAAACTCGAAAGCACCGTTGCCTGTCGACTTCTTCTTTCGAGACTTCTACCTCGCTAATGAAGTTAGCGTTAGCCTCGCTCACTTCTCGTAGAGTAATGGCTGTGTGGTTGGCCTCATGTTCCTAGAATACGGATTCAATAGATGATTTTTTTAATTTATTTTTTTTATTTTCGCCTCCTTGTTAGCTCATTAGCGGCGGGATCAATTAGAAGGAATTCGGTCATTTTAGAGGATTCATCACAGCATTCACCTGTAGTGATTTCAAAAAACAATCGAAAATTGAAATATGTCAACAAGCGCAAAATAAAATCTTCTCTCATTCTGCTGTCCATCTCGAACATAAACAGAAATTAACGGAGTAATGCAATGCTTGAGTTTCTCATTGCACTCGATGTGCACTCCGTATGTTACGATGAAGTGCGACCCTTTTTGGTTTTACAGTGCATCGACGTCGAGGTTATTAGAGGCGGGAAAGATGTGGGTGCAAGGAACGGGAAGGAATTGATACACGGTCTTTTTAAAGGAATCATGGCGGCATTCGCCCGTCGTGATTTCGGAAAACTATGGAAAACCCAAATCTAGATGGCCGGGCGAGGATTCGAACCACGTCCTCCCGAACGCGAGGCCAGAAAATTACTGCACATCCATTATGCTCAGTATGTTATGTCAGAGCGTCGCTACATATCTCAAATATTAAAAATTGGATAAGCGTAGCATTTTCCCCTAAGAATTTGTCAGCGGCAAAGATTGCGTATACGTATGGAGGATTTGCTACCTACATCGTCTTTTCAGCTTCCTCACCTGTTTATATGTCTCGCTAGCAGGGGTTTTGGAACAGCCCATCGATATGGAAATACTTAAATATGGATGTCGTAGTTGCTACTCGAATTACATGTAGCTCAAAGTTTCTTGCTTTACCTATGAGATCCCTACAAACCCCCTGCATTTAATAAAATAAATAAAACAAATACTAACAGAAATTGTAGTAGCAAGGTTGTGATCATTATGCCGTAGAGGAGATAAAAATATTAGTAAATGCTTATGGATGAATGTGCACAATATTTATCAATAACTTTCTAGACATTCAAACCTCATACCTACGCGACTGATTAACGTTTTTAAAAAGGATAAAATGGATTTGTGAAGCACGGATAATATGTTAGCTGATTTCATTTGAATCATTTGACATTACAGGTAGAAAAGGTGATCAGTGAATGCCAAAAAAAAAAAGTTATAACATCATTCAGATGAATATGTATGACAGCCTGTCATACAGCGCCAATCGCGTGGCGTATTTTTTAGGTCTTGTTTTTGCAGATAATTGACAAATTTGCAGTGATTTCCGCAACAATATTTCACAGCTTACCCTACAATCTGCATTTATAAAAGTTACAACGTTCAACGAAAGCAAATGAATAAAACTGTTACGTATTTTATGGCCGAAGCTGATATGGCTCTGGTATTTATGGATGTGCTCTCAGATAGATATCAAATATATTTATAGTGTCGACATTTCAAACTATTCGAGAGCATCCGAGAAGACATGGTCTCATGTCATTGTAACTTCGCACACATACACACCATCAGCGGGTATGTAAATGATTAGATTTGAAATTCTCTGTGACAGCAAGAATTACCCCTCAGAGTACATTAGCGTTGTTCGTGTTCGGTAAAGTTGCCAGACCTAGTGGGGCATATGACTGGCGTGAACAGCGTCAAATGTTGAGTGATAACTGTGAAGGATTAGCGTCAGCAGGAACGATCTGGTGGCTCAATGGTTAAGGTGTCTAACTGGGGATCGAAAGGTCCTCGGTTCGAATCACTGTCTCGGCGGGTTTTTCGTTGGCCCTTAACCCGGCCTTCACTACTGGCACATCTTGCCATGTAATGAAACGTACGCTAGAACGCTTCCTTGGTTCGGATTCCACGTTAAACTATAGGTCCCCTGTAACCGGTTGGATTGCCGGTTTAGATTAAGGCGGCTACGACAGCGGCGGAATGCGCTGCCAATAGAAACCCTGTCACCAGATCATTGTGACCACACGGAATTATTATTAATAGTGTACAACATCGTTATCTGCATCTGACAAGAGTTTGACAGAGGCTTCATTGTGGATCTACATTTCGTCAACTGGTCGGATGGTGCAATATCCAGATTTGTGGGGCATTCAGATGTGACAGTGGCCCGACGTTGGACTACAGTGGTACGTATGGGAAGACATATTCGTCGTAAAGTTTCCGGACGACCACGGCTGACCACCACAAAGGAGGATCGCCGTATTGTGTGTGCACCAAGCATCTCGTGAAACATTCGAATCGGCAAATACAACATTCTGTGCCATCTCGCATCATTGGTACCATCGAGTATGACATTAAGTCATGGATGGTAATGATATAGGTAAATCTGAAGGTTGTGATATTTATTACAGCTTTTGGTTAATTAATCTGGTGTTACTACTATTTGTTTATTATTGTTTTAAAATTATAATTGATGTGATTATTTGTAAATAAATGTAATAGGGTTCCCACAGATAGTAGTACTTATAGCGAACGGGGTACTATAGTAAATTAGTCTGTAAGCAAAGATAATCATAGGCCAGTCAATTTGACATGAGTGGTAGATACTTTAATGGAGAGATTGATATGCAACAACATCAGAAATATATTTGAGTAACGTAGATGGTTTTCAAGTAGGCAATATGGCTTTAGGCAAGGATATTTATGCCAATCTCAGTTCGTGGGATATATGCAAGATATTTCCAATGAAATGGACAAAGGAGGCCAAATTGATAGTGTAGCACTAGATCTTTTAAATGCTTTTGACAGAGTGAGCCATAAAATGGTAATAAATAAGGTAAAAACTATTGGAGTTGATGAGAAAGTGATTTGCTGGGTTGACGAATTTTTAAAAGGAAGAAAACAAAAAGTTAGGTAGGAAATACAGTAGGAAAAAAGTTGATGTAAAAATGGGAGTGCCGCAGGGTAGCGTGTTGGGATCATTGCTATTCATTATTCTAATGAATAATTGTGTTTATCTTTTACTATCAGAAATTATATTGTTTGCAGATGACATAATGCTATACAAAAGGATCAAAACAGTAGAGGACTGTAAACAGCTGAAAGGTGATCTGGACAGGATATCTAGTTGGGTTGGTAAACATGGGATGAAGATAAATGCAAAGAAGAGTCACCTTATTAGATACACAGATAAAAAACTAAAGATTGATTATGATTATAAGGTGGGGAAAGAATTGCTTGTTGAAGACTTGAAATGTAAATATCTTGGCATTACTTTTGATAACAAGCTCAGCTGGACAGGACACATTGGACAGGTAGTAGGAAAAGGTTTCAAAATTCAGCACTTGTTGGAGAGAGTGATGAGGTGATGTATCAGAGAAATAAAGGAACTGGGTTACAAAACTTTGGTCAGACCATTGCTTGAATATGGTAGTGTAGTATGGGACCCATATTTTGACTATCAAATACACGAGTTGGAGAGGGTGCAAAGAAGGGCTGCTAGATTTGTTTCTGGAAGTTACCGCAGAATGCAATCAGTAACAGATATGATAAATGACCTGAAATTGGATTCACTGGAAGAGAGGAGGAGGAGGATGAAGATGGTCATGGGAGTGTACAAGGTGCTGAGGCACGGAAAGACATTGGTGTAAACAAGAAAAGTAATGCATGGAAGATAAAAGATGGCCATGACCACAAACTGGCACTCGATTTCAGGCACAATGGTATGGGAAGAATCTCTTTTTAGGTAAGGGTCTCAGGGATTGTAATTAGTTACCAAGTGAAATGACGAATAATTTACCAAAAATCTAAAGTTGAAATTAGTAGTGTGCAAATGTACGTGGGTGCAGGAAATGGGGAATATGGGTGTGTAGGGAAATTGCCACCGGAGCGTGCACTCCATAGCAATTTTGATTAAATATTAATATTGATAGAGAATATCTTTGGTAAAAAAAGATCCGGTGCCTCAGCGTTCGCGCGGTGAGGCTAGCGAACGAGCGCCTTAAGTGACTGTTAAACAGTCAGATAGGAAATTTTGTAAGGAATAATGTAATTTACGATTGTGTAACGTCGTGGTAGCATTTTAAACCATTAAAATTTAAAGTGAATGTGAACCGAACTGTGTATTTAAAGATACTACAACAAATCCTTCTGATTATTTCCTGGGTATAGTTGCCGATAAGGTGATAATTATCAATAATTAATAAGAACTTCGGCTTGCATTGTTAGCGATGGTCAAAAGAGCCATTCACCCACAACACGCCGTTCCTTTGTTTAAATGTGTAGTCAAATTCCGATAATAAAGCTATTAGTTTACGACATATATGGGCAACCCCCTGCCCTCGGGCCGGATCCGGCCCTCCACCAACTTCAGTCCGGCCCGCGAGAGATTCAAAACGCTTCAAACTCAAGTCTCCCATTAATTTTCATTTGATTTTTCTATCTGTTTTTGTTAATTTGCTTTTTGTAAGTTTGATTATCCTATTGTAATTCTAGTAAATAAAAAATGTGTGAATTTTTATCGCCTTTTTATTCAATACTATCTACTTTTTTCTTACCTACGGCCCGCGACCTGATTAAGACCCGAAATTACGCCCTCAGCTAAGCAAAGGTTGCCCATACCTGGTTTACGACATGCGCATGAATTCAAGAAACTTACAGAAGGATTCCACTACAGACTACACTACATAAAAGGATCCACATTTTAAACTGTGACAATTCTCACGGTACAACTATACGTTTACAAGCATTCAACAGCACTTTTACCAAATTTAACACTTTAGAACAGTCAAAATCTCACTCAAAACATATTTACTAGCATAGTATTATTGATTAAAGTTCTTTTAATAAATATTTCCAACACTGTGTTTTTTTAATATAATTGCAACAGTCATTCAGTCCAGTTACAAAATTTTCAGCGACGAAAATACCATACATACATACGAAAAATTTTCAAATTTACAATCAATCACTTTGCTTCTCTCTCAGATACAAGTTGAATTAATTTCAAGGATGGAAAATAGTAGGAATGGGATCTTAGGACCGAAGCAGATTGTTACTTTACAGATCAGATTTTACCTGACGAAGTAATCTCAGTGGAGTTTGCAACAATCAGTTACCGAACGCGTCTTGTCTCAACTTTCTTCTCTTGTTCCGAATTCAAAATCATACACACGTCAAGTGATACACGTGACCATTAAATATGCGAGCCTGGACTCTGATCGGCGACCCACCGTGCGCTGGACTCGGTCGCGTCTCTTCTGTTACAGTGTTCCACGAAGACAAAACACGACGGTGTGTGGCGGAGATAAGGCGAGCCCTCAAGGAGGCGCTCGAGGACTGAATTGGAGCAAATTCGGCGGCCATCTGGGAGGCAATAAAGAGCCTCTAGACAGCGATGGAGAGAAATTACTTTCCGATAGAGGCCAGGGCGGACGGCCGCCCTTAAACCGTTACATTAATTCTCCACATCAGGGAAGCCTTTTATTGGCCGGCCGCCCCCGTCCTGTCCTAATAACGTGGTTATCTGGCCATCAACCTTCTTGCGGGAGCAGCTAATGGACGTGGAAAGAGGGGGGTACCCTCCCCTCTTCTATGGCCACTTTCTTCTCGCCTCTGGCTCACCCAACTTCTGCAGGGGCGGGAGGCTAAGGAAAAGGCAAGGTAAGAGTGGAGTGATACCTCGTGCAGCTGATGTAGGGTGTTAAACATACTTCATTGATATTCAGCAGCTACCGCTGTCATTGAATGCATGCGTATCATTCTAACCAGAATCAACCCTTTCCAAACAAGATATGCGAAAGCTATTCAGAAAGTAATTTACATTTTGCTATGAAAACTACGAAACCGAAATAATGTTTAAACCTAAGTGTCTAGTCGATTTTTCTGCAAACTCACAGTACAAAATTAAGCATTTGTCATGTTTATATACAGTTATTTTTATTCATACTAAACAATTTTTTCTCTATGCTTTTCCGGCTAGAGCCGTTTGTCTAAACCATGGGTGGCCAAACCAAATGATCTTGCGGGCCACTTTGGAAGTGCATCATAACTCCGTGTACCGCATATAAAATTATATATCCCCACTACAGACTTTTTTGGAGATAAAATTGAAACATGAGTTATTATTGTGTTTATTATTATTCATACATGTAAACATAGATAATATATTAATAATGATACTAAACGTATATGTTAAGAAATATATAACACTAAAAATGAAATATAAAGAATATTTTGTAAAAGTGTGATGAATCTCCCGGGCCAGAAAAATGTTCATGGCGAGCCCCTGGTCCAAACAGTTCAACTTATTGTAACTCGCTTGTTCACCGTGGCCATTTACTTTCGTTGCTGTGAAGCTATAGTGTTGCAACCCCAGTATTTGCAAGTGTGTGTGTGATGTTTTGCTACTCCTGTATTCAATTTATGTGTGGTGCGTGAGTATGTGGGTGTACAGAGCATTTTTGTTTGTGTATATTATATTTTCTTTCTATCCGATTAGTATATTTTATTTGTTTGAACAGCGTTGACTTTTTATGTGGTCTTTTAGTACCTGGTTACCCTGTTTATTGCTTTCTTAATTATTTTTAGTTTTCCTGTACAGTGAGGGTCTTGTGTCTGCAGTTATTGATTGTGAGGATTGGCATATCTGTGTTTTACGTCTGTTGGAGAATGAAGGAGAAGTCATCGGCAAATATGGAGCTAACAACGTTAATAACACTTGTTTTGTTGGGATTTCTTTATATTTTTATTGTCGCAGTAATGAGAATTTCGGGACATAGCAGTGAAATTATTGTACTGTCATCTCTTATTAAGACATGTGCAAACTTTCAAATTTCGGACTTCCAGAAGTGTATGAAAATTGAAATGAAAGATTTCATTACATTCATACATAAAGCTCAAGCAAATAAAAACGAGTTAATAACTGGGCTGCTAGTCTCATTTTTTTTTTTACCCATCGAATATTTTGTTGATAGTTTGTTTGTGACTTAACAACACAATAGTCAGAGTACACGTGGGCGAACTCGCTTGTACTATAAGTATAATAATAAAGGCCGACACACCAGCTTCTTGACAGTGATTCGAACCTCAAGAAGTAAATCACGTGAAAAGTTAATTTCATTCACATACTATTTTCACATATAGCTACTACGGTTGTGTGTAGTGAAAATGAAAGAATTTAATTTATATTCACTTGTACCTATTGTTCGCTTAAGACGATAAATGTCTATGGAATATATGGTAAAAATTTCACCCACAAAACAATTATTGGACCAGGTAACCCACAATTTGAAACAGACATAGTTTATGAAATAAGGTAGGCATTACTTGTGTAAAGACAATTACCTAATAAATAACATCTAATCATAGATTTTATTGATGAAAGCAATTTAATCGGTAATTTATTTATTAATTTGAACGCTGAATTTCATGAGACCATAATATTAATGTTAACAGAAACACGGAGCGTAACTCGGGTCAATATTCAGTATTATAGAACAATGGATTTGATCTTTTTTGCTTTATGGCTTTATGCCTTGTCAATGTCGCGGTCATTAGGGTCAAGAGAGCACAAGGAACTGAAAGGAATTCGACCATTTCCTTTTGAAAGAGCCATTCCTGGAGTGACTCTGAGAAACCATGGAAAACCGAAATCTGGCTGTATGGGCGGGGAATTGAACCCACTTCTTTTCTAATGCCAGCCTCAGCGTTATCGCCCTCCCACCAGTCTCGGTCGTAGAGAAAGGAAAGCGGAAACTTGCTGGAGAAGCTATTGAGATTTGGAAGTATGTTATTTCTTCACGTGTATGTGTTAATTTGAATACTTCCAGCATCTTAATAATTCTTAAATATATATAAGTGTATGTGTGTGTATTCAACTCATCATCCTTAAGACCTAAACCGTCTGCATCAATCTTCAAAATCCTTACTGCAGATTATGCAGATTCTATTTTGATCTCTGACTACGTTCCTCTTGATTAATTAAAATAGGTTATGAAATAAGTAATTTCTCATTTATTCACCACATTGTCTCCATTAACCGTAAAGAATGAAACTATACAACAATTAAAATCACTTGTCAATTTAAAATTTCAACAAAGTGATCATGCAGAGAGATATATATGTTCCAAGTTTTGTCAAAACCATCCCAGCCGTTTCCGGCACGTATACTTAATTACACGCCTGTCGTGTAGTTATCACCCTGAGAGACTGGTTAGACAATATATTTATATTTTTAGTCAGAAACATGTGAATCAAATTTCAAGTCAATCCGTGCATTTGCTATGCGCGTTCTAAAGTCTCAACCCCATCTAAGAAATAAGTTGTTTAGGGGTTGTTTAGCAAGGTATGTTTAGGGTTCATTTACTGCTGCAGTATTGTTAGTAGGCCGATGAAAAAGATGTGTACCAAGTTTCATCAAAATCGTTCCAGCGTTTTGGAATTGGTGCTGGGACAAACATGCACACGCACACAGTATACAGAGACAGTGGATTTTATGTATGCATTTCTAGTCCGGGCGGAGGCTGATGCTCTGGAGGTTGGAGAAGAATAACTTTTATTTCGCAGTGTATTTAGTGTGCAATGTTGTTATGATTATTACTAGCGCTCAGTGTGAGGTGTTTGTGTGTGGAGAAGCTGGCCACCCCCGTGCGGGCGGTCCGTTTTACGACGCGGCAGGTGTTATCAGCAGAGACGGTGATAGCGCCGTAATGGAGTCCGGCGGCGATCAATTTGCCAGCCTCCACCCCGTCCACAACGGCCACAGCAGCACCCAGCCACAGCGCTGCGGCGGAACACAACTGCGTCTAATTCTCACTCTGTCCAAAGGCCTAAAAAATAATCTCTCTTCTGTGCGTTCCAGTTCCTAATGACCCGAAGGAAGAAGGAATATGCATAAGCATCAGTACGGCTCCTTATTTCCCTGAATTTATTTTTCGTTACATCGTGACCCAAATATATTGGTGGGCAAAGTATTTCTTCACACCCAGCGTGGTGGGTGAACGGTTAATACGCTGACCTCGAATTCGGGAGGACGCCGGTTCGAATCCCCATTTTTCGTTTGAATTTTCCATGGTTTCCCCAAATCACTCCAGGCGAATACCGGGATACTTCTTCAAAAGCCCATGGCCGAATTCTTTCCCGTTCCTTGTACCCAATCCAATCCCGCCTCTAATGACCTAGGCGTAAAACCATCCTTTTTAGATTGTTTGCTGATGATGCGGTTATTTATAGGGAAGTAAGAACTTTGGCCGATTGCTTAGAAATTCAGCGCGATCTGGATGTTATTTTGGCTTGGTGCGCTGAGTGGCAACTTACTCTAAACTGTAAAAAGTGCAAGACAATGAGCATAACTAACAAAAAGAATCCGATAGTTCAGAAATACGAGTTAAACAATACAGTTATTGATATGGTCGATTCTATTAAATATTTGGGAGTAACAGTACAAAGGAACGTGAAATGGGACATACACATTAATTCTTTAGTAGGTAGAGCAAATTCTAGGCTGCGATTCATAGGTAGAATCTTGAAAAATTGTAATGAACAAATAAAGGAGATAGCGTACAAATCTCTTGTGCGTCCACATTTGGATTATTGTTGTGCCATTTGGGACCCGTTTCGTAAGGGATTGATCGAAAGTATAGAGAAAGTACAGAGAAGAGCCGCTCGATTCGTGACCGCTTGCTACAGTCCTTATGAAAGCGTCACAGAACTGATTAGTAGATTAGGTTGGGAGTCTCTGGTAGATAGACGACACACGTTTCGTTTAAACTTATTGGAAAACATGCGTACTCCAACTTTCACTCATGAGTGTAGTGAAATACTTCTTCCACCAACCTATTTGAGTCGGAAGGACAGGAAAGATAAAATTAGAGAAATAAGGTGCCGGACTGATTCTTATATGAATTCTTTTTTCCCTCGTACCATTAGGGATTGGAATGCACAGCAAAGAGATTAGCTTTGGTGCTGAGCACCCTCTGCCACCCACAATTTTGTAAATTGCAGAGTATATATGTAGATGTAGATGTAGATGTAAATAATTAATTAAAAAAAAAACAGCCGTAAATGAAGGTGTGCTTTGGTGTCTTTGCCAATAAATTCTACCGGAATCTACGTTGCTGGTCTGTCATCCAGTGTCGTCCCAAACTCTGCACCAACTCGGTGACACTTTCGTAAGGATTAAGCTTTATTCGGAGTTATTAAGCATGGATACCGAGAGTGGTGGTGTAACGGTTAGCGTTCTCGTGTCGCATTCGGGTGGACACCGATTCGAATCCCCGTCCGGGCATCCAGATTTGGGTTTTTCATGGTTTCCCAAATCACTCCAGGCAAATTCTGGGATGCTTCCTTCAAAAGGCCATGGCTGAATACCTTCCCATTCCTTGCCCCCCATCCTTTCCCGTCTCTAAAGACCTCGCTGTTAAGAGACGTTAAGCAGTTTAAAAAAAAAAAAAGCATGCCTTGTTGAGTTTACTAGAGTAGAGAAGCAGCTGGGGACACGGGAACACGGAAACACATTCGGCCATCACCCCTGTAGGGAACGATTCCTCTATTCATGTGGACTGATTTTCGGAAATCCATGGAAAAGCGGAATCTCAATGGCTGTACAGGTATTTCAACTTACGAGCTTCCGAATGCCAGGATCGAGCGTTGTCGCTCACTATCAGGCTCAGTAAATTGCCAGATGATGAACAACATTATTTTCTTCACCTCGTACATCGAAATCCGAAAAAACTGTTGTTAACAAATAGTGCTTTGCACCTAAACTTATCTCTCCCTTGCGCCTTTGATCCCTATTAGTAAAATAAATTAATAATTTGGTTAATATTTTATGCTTCGTCTAGGTCGAGGTCATTATTGGTGGGTGAAGAATGGAAAACGATTTCGCCATGGTCTTTCAAAGGAACCGTCACTACATTCACTTGGAGTGATTTAGGGAAACCATGGAAAACTAAAATCCTGGTGGCCCGACGGGGACTCGAACCCGCTTCCTCACCAACACCAGGTCCGTGAGTTACCACCAAACCTTGTTTTATTTATTCTACGAGTATGTATGCCATCATTACGACCAAAATATGTATGTTCGGATAATATTTTATTGTTGCAGTGAATGACAGCGGATATTTGCACTTTAATCAATAGGGTTAAGTAGAAATTACGTTGTCTGCCAGTTAGACCAACCGAGTTCCACTTCTGTGTTAAATCTGTGACTCAAACAACAGGTCACAAACCGTGCCACTCCCGTCGACAATTCGTCGGTTCTGTTAATCCACAGACCCCTTGAAGGACAGTAGTGGACGTACTAGGTTTTAAATGCTTTCTCCTTTGTGCACTTGTTGTAGTTATGTAATTCGACTCGTGATTCCTAAAGACGAAATGGTTTACCCTACGATACAGCTCACGTACTCACTCTATTTGAAGTTGCTTCATGTTGTTGCACTTATATACTTCAACGAATCCATACGATCTAGTTTTAAACATCGTTATTCATACCCACCAGAAAATGGCCTACTTTTGTTCATAAATTACATTACTTTTGTTTATCGTTTTCTTTTTACAATTAGTTCAATGTGTCGTTCCCAATTGCGTTTTGAAGTCAAGGTCACGTTGGATTCTACTGAAGGAGAAATTTTTGTTTCATATTGAGTGCATCGTCAGTGGAGACACTGCTTAGCATCTAAACACCAACTGATTCATATTTTTCGATAGTAATGTTGTTATACAGGATTCAAAGAGTTTCTTACTAATTGTATGATCTGATTGATGACTCACCAGTTTGACTGCGCGCGTTAATGTGCCTCCACACTGGAGCGTAGAGATACGAAGGGACCAGGCTTGGGTATGGAACCCTCCTCCCACTGGCCATCCTGATTGCTGTTTTTAGGCGGTTTTCCACAGTCACCTAGATGAATGTGATGGTCTCCAATCTCTGCCTCATAAACTCCACATTTCAGAACATAGAATACACTTATCATACAGATCGCAATAAGTTACATGCAGATGTCAACATAGATATTCCTCCTAGGTTAAGCACGCCGGGTCTAAGAAACCTGTTTTGAATTCGGGCAGAACAGAAATCCTTTCCCCCTCTCATAATTCACACTGGTTTTAGAAGTGCCTTGCTAAACAATAACCTCCCTCTAAATCAATCAAACATTAATTAATTTTTCACTTCTTTTTATAATATATATGTATGTTTATCACATTTTTCTGTACGGCGTAAAAGCCTTCCTCTTACACGTCACATTGTTTGCAATCTTCCATTTTTTTCAATTTTTGGTTATTACCTTTTCAAAACATGTGCTGTAGAAACAAAAAAACAAAAAATCAGAAATAACAAATACAAATAACGAACCACAACATTCTTTATAGGAATGGAGGTTGGACTTTAGCACTCTTCCTTTATTCATTTTCAAACACATGCATCTCAGATGACTACTGCTAATAATCACCAAAGTTTTCCAGTTTCCAGTATCTATAATATCTTCCCCAACGTGCTATTCATTGCTGCCAACCACTTGGCTTTGAATATCCGTAGATGACCGCTAAAATTTCCGTAGATTGGGTACAAAAATCAGGAGATTAGCTAAATAAAAGACTGAAACAATAATTATTGAAGAGAAAATTAAGAATAATTTTTATATACAGGTCTTTAAAATTAGAAATAAAAAATAATATTCTACATTTAAAGTAAGAAATATCCTTCATCACTGCTGCTGCTGCTATGACTATTTGTCATGTTGGTGATTTTTTCGGCCCAAGTCCTTAGTTGCTATGATAACTGTTTTGTGGGTTCTTTCTGCCTTGCAACTAAACAAAATGCTTTTGATGGCATACGCGTTTCGCCTTTATTCTAGGGCACTGATGATGCCTTGAATAAAGGCGAAACGCGTATGCCATCAAAAGCATTTTGTTTAGTTGCAAGGCAGAAAGAACCCACAAAACAGTTATGACTATTTGTTTTTAAGGGTCCATACATTTTCTTTGTTGACATTAAATTTAGCACGTATTCTGTAAGAGGAAACGTTAAAAACTGCGACCCCTTTGGTTCTCGGTTAAGCCTTCTCGGGAGGCACTGCTTTGTAAACCGTGCCAACGAGCGTGTCATTATGCACAAAGAGTGCGCCGATAGTTTTGTATTACGGTATTTTAAGATCTATAAAATCTATAATCAAACAAAATATGAGCTTTATTTCAATCGCTGGCTAACACGAGCGGTTGCAAGGAAACGATTCACAATTATTAACAATTCTGTAATGTATTAACACTACATACGCTCAGAGTTTAACAAAACACTTATACAAGGAAAAATCAACAAATAATAAAAAGTATTAAAAATCTGTAGATATTTTTTTTAAAAATCCGAAAATCCTAACTTTTTATAAAAATCCGTAGATCTACGGATAAATCCGTAGAATTGGCAGCACTGGTGCTATTTGCTTCCTATGATTACTCTTCTTCTGGCGTTGCCTATTAAAACTCATGCTTCCGACAGTTTTCAGGAGTCATGGAGCCGCTAAATCTCCACTCTTAACAAGAACATGCAACATTTTGCATTATAAAATGATCTTAGACTATTAAAGGATTAGGAATGGTGCAGTTAAGGAACTGTCCAGGCAGCAGTCTGGGAGCAGGGGCGTAGCTACCATAGGGCTAGGCTGTGCAGTGCACCGGGGCCCCTACGCTCAGGGGGCCCCCAAGCGTACCTTAAGAGGGCCCCAAGCGCAGTTCAGAGGGCCCACGGGCCTTCACGGCAAACGGGCACTGAGTCACGGGAGCCCCTCACTAAAGTCCCTCACTGCTCAGGGGCCCCCCAACCACTGTTCAGGGGACCCCCAAGCACAACTCAGGGCCCCAAGCCTCATCTCAGGGGGCCCCTACCAGCAGCACAAAACAAAAACAGGTCGCCCATTTGACCTGAGGGTCCAAAATAATTTTTTTTGCACTGGGGCCTTTGTTGACCTAGCTACGCCGCTGTCTGGGAGACCATAGTATACGGGGATATGGATTCAAAACAGTTACCTTCAATTTACTTTCTTTTGTTGTTGTATTCTGTTGTACAACTATATGTTGGACGAAATTTTATTACCGTTAAGATGGTACACCGATTGCGTACTACAGAGAGAATGTATATTTGGAGAGAAGAGGGAGAAGGAACATGGGGTGAGCAGAGATAGTTGTAAGCAGAGAAAGCCTCCCTTGTATTGGAAAGGAAATAGTAAATATGAGAAACAAAATAATTGTGTATTTACATTGATCTATAGTGGTCGTATGAACAGTGCAAGTTGAGGTAAATATATTTTGTTACAGTAGATACTACGTGCAAATGAAGTAAATGCTATTGTTTGTAAATTCATCGGAGCGAATAGCAAAGTTTAGTGGCTTGTGAATAATCGCGAAGTGTTTCTTTAAACAGGAAGTAACCTATTTATTTCCATACAGACAAGAAAACAGCACTCTGTAGCCATGTTAATCCTTTATTCTAGTCCTTTTAATGCCTATCCAGATTTCTTCCCTCACGTCCAATGCCAATTTTATTGCAAACGAAAGGAATCCAAAAAGAAGAATTGAAGGTCATTTATTGCTACGTCCAGAATTCAATGTGGTGGTTAAGCTGAATCACGACAAATAGATTACTCGTGGCTACCCTGAAGAAGACAACTACCATTCATATAAAGGATTATTCTAATTAACCATGCAAAAGTAATCAGACATAGCTTCCGAACCAGCTACAGTAGCGAGGTCTGGTAAGTATCATAAATTCCAGCGTATCCTCAAGTTTTAATTACATCCACTAGAGCCCAACATTTTACGTCTCAAACGACAAACTTTACTTAGTAACTATTGTAAGCCCGTGACCGTTTTTTGCCTATAGTCACGGTCTAGAATAGTGGTCTATGATTATGACAGGTTGACCTGATCTAGCCAAATACGAACTAGACCTGTGTTTCACCCGAAGATGAATAAAAACTCTTGAGCTTGAAGAACTTATAAGTATTAAATACAGACAGAGGCTATTGCGCTATCGTATAATTGTTTCAAAACGTCAACTCTGCTAAATTTGATGAACTTCTGTTTAGAGGGAGTGCGCAATTGCTTCGAAAGCATCACGTTGTTTTTGATTGAGGCTGGGCAAACATTCATAATGTAATCGTTGGCCATAGAATCCGATGGCCAGAGATCTTAATACAGATTACTAAATAGTTAAGTAAAACCTAAGAAATCAATTGTCAGACTACTCGATTTGGTAACATATTTGGTCTTATGTCCACTTTAAATAATATAAAAACTCATATACAGTGAACATGAACAAAGACCATTAACTAAAGTGGTCAGTAAAATACGCAAAAACCAATAAACCGGTCAAACAGCAACATTGGTGAAAGTTCTAACTAAACTGAAATTTAGCCTGGGCTGGAATGTTAACAGCTGAGACCATGAGTAATTTAAAGTTTTTAAAAAGTTTTTGTTTCAGCCGTGAAGTTTTTCTTTATGTTTTTAAGAATGATTGGTACGAAAAGCAAACTTAATTAATGTATACTGGCAATTAATTTCATAGCAGTTTGTAAGACACTTGGGTCGTATTTTGCGTGGTATGCTCACTCAACCCGAACTCAGTGCATAAAACTTATAAGAGTTCTGTAAATTATTCATACGCATTTCGAGAGACAGGTTAATTATTTTAAATAGTTCGTTGCTGCCGCGGTCGCCAGGTGATGTACAAAGCCAGTCATAAGCAGGAGGCGTGTGAATAACTAATGAAAAAAAGTCACCAAGTACGTTAACACAAACTTCAGTTCACCACACGTTTATTGTAAGATCTTAAAACACCAAACTGGCTGGCCACCACAAAATTTTAAATACAAAGGCTAATCGAAATTTCATCATTCCGTAGATTGCAGATTTTTTTTAAGAAGAAAGGAAATTAGTAATCGAGTCCGCTTTCCACAAAGTTACTTTATTGTCACAGGTAAATTTTTCGTTCACTTCTCTATTGCTAAAACTTTACATATCACACGTACTGTTCCAGCTAACACGTTCAGTTCTCTTCTTGACACTAAACAAATCGCACAATTACTGTAGCGTCGGCCGCCACGCTAACCGAGCCGCCCGCTACCACACTTAGGTCACGACTGACTTAAAACAATGTATTAGTCCGCTACTTAGGTACTACTTACGGGTTGATGGAAGGTAACTGTGACGTCACAAGTTGCTTAGCTATTAAACTGTGCACTTGACCTCAAATTTCAAAAATATCTCTGGTCGTTGTTAATTTGCGAGTGAAGGCTAGCTCGTGACGTCACCGTTCTCCAACCAATAGCTATAGATGTTACTGAGTGAGTGAACTTAAGAAATTATATAATAGATCATGGATTCGTATACAGGTGCGGAGTAGTGTTGCCCAAAATCGGTCTTGGTCTTGCAGTCTTGGTCTTGGTCTTGCATTTTTGAAGACCAAGACCAGGTGTATTGATGCAAGACCAAGACCAAGACTGGCCAAGTCTCGTCTTGTTCTTGCATTTGGGCAACACTAGTGTTGCCCAAAATCGGTCTTGGTCTTGCAGTCTTGGTCTTGGTCTTGCATTTTTGCAAGACCAAGACCAAGACCAAGACCAGGTGTATTGAGGCAAGACCAAGACCAAGACTGGCCAAGTCTCGTCTTGGTTCTTGCATTTGGGCAACACTAGTGAGGAGCGTGTCCATTGTTATGAGTGGTTTCATGAATCGCGATCGGCCGCTGCTCTTCAAAGGGAATTCAGGACCAAATATCACAAGGAACAACCTCAAAGGCCGACTAATACCGTTTGGTACAATCTTTTTCTTTAAACTGGTTATGTAGCTCCTAGGACCAGAAGTCAAGGACGAACGCGAATTTCAGGCGAACACATCGAAGCAATGCGTCAGTCCTGACACCATTGGACTTATCTGCATGAGGATATACAGTAAGGATAAAATTTTTGTTCCACCTTGTAACGTTCTGACCTCATTACCTGATTTAAAATTATAATTAATTTTATTATTTTATTTTATTATCATGAAAGGTAGAACTTGCGTGAATACTTTATACGAGAAATCACAAATGGTTTTATTTCAATTAATCACATGACATATATAACAAATTAGTTAAAATTAATCAGTTGTCCTTTTGTGGGCGCCAGGGTATTTTATATAAAATACACAAAAATTAAACAGTAAACGAAGTCAACATTTTGACTTCACTTCTGAAAGAGATGTTTGCTCCGGGCTATGAGAGTTCTTATCTGCAGGGTCGTAGCTGGGCAATGCTATGAACTTGAAAGTCTAGCTAGCACAGTGTCCTTCATTGGCGATGTATAATTACCGAATGTACATGTCTGCCGCCACACATTGGATGACGGTCTTCTCTGCTATGGACCAGTGTAGCACAGTTCCTCAGATGTCGTCCTTTGCCTGAGCTCATCTGCTCAAACAAAATAGCGGGTGTCCGGATCCAGGCAGCAGCAACAGTCCCACTCACGAATAGACAGTCCAGAAATCACATCGTCCGAACGTGCTGGCCGGCCGGCATCGAATATCTCTTCCCTCGTTCGTCGTGCCACATGCAAAAACAGAAAACTCTCGCCGATCACCCTGTTTGTCTACCTGGCAAGCACAAATCTCCCCTCCATTAGGCACTCACTATTCTCCCCTCGCTAATTCTAGGAACCGGCCTGCTGGCATTCCTCAGATCTGCCGCTCCACACTTGTACAATGTACACTGCGCCCAAACGCCCACTAAAATATTCCACATTTTAAATAATAAACATATAGTTTATTAATGTAACTAGCGGTCACAAGACGCGTTCGTTACATATTCCCCCTGGTTCGGCAAATTTAAATAAACTAGTTTTATTTAAATTTTCACAATAAGAAATATACAAATTTTCCTTCCTCGTCCATTAATTTAACAGTAATTATAAATCTGGTAACCTATTCTAACCTATTCCATCACAAGTTCCACCGACATGAATATTCAACCGAACATATGTCCCTTGGCTACTTTGTACATAGACTTTTCTTACTCCCATCCCTGATTGTGGGTAGATTTGTGCAAGCCTTAAATACATAATATAACCATTTCAAATGTAACCTTATAAGTAACAAATTATTGTAGTGATATAGATGTTCTAACACAATAACATTTTATATCAAATTGAAAATTTAACTTAGACACCATTCTTAATAAATATAGCGCAATACATCATAAGTTGTGATCATCATAGATATTCAACACATAGGATAACACAATCTTAATATATAATGAATGAATAAAACTGGTAGAGAACATATCCTATCTGAATAATAATAATAAAACTTTTAAGCAGTGAAGTCATCATCTATGAAGTGCAGGGTTGTCCAAAGCAATGCAAGATTGTTCCAAACATTTTTTTACTATGTCACCGCTAAGCAAAGTATTTGTAATGGATTTCCGCCACCATCCTTTGAATATACATAATGACAATTACATCCCCTTTTATCTCCACTTGTTACAGACCTCGCGTGATTTTTAAATTAACATGATCTCGATCAAGTGTACGCGGATGCCGCTCCAGTATACTTCCCGATTTCCCAAGACAACGTTATAAGTACATTTGCTCCATGGCATAAAAGAATTTTGTTCATGGAATGCTGATTCGCGTAATTCCTTATGAACAAAACAAAATAAAATATTATCTACCTAGTACCTCGGAGATCCTTTTCCCTTGGCTACTTGGTGATTTGATATGCCACACAACATCTGTGAAGTTCCAGAAATTTATCTGTAAATGTACCCCAACGTATTGGAATCCTTCTGTCTGCCAGAAATCAACTCCCAACATATTATCTCGGCAAGTTTTTATCCTTTTCCTGGCACATATATGCCCATCGTCACTATCAAGAGAAACAAGTTGCACCAAATGATCCTCGCGCGACTGTACCAAAACTTTGTGATCATCAGAATACTCTTTCAAGTTTCGTGAATTATGGGGTTAAAGTCATTGGTTCCATTAGTGAATAAGTAGCCGTTAACTGAGATTATCCTTTTCACCATGCATGGAATATATATATTATAATAAACTTTGCAAAAGCTTCTTATTGGTGTATGATTGTGGACTGGTGCGTAATAATACTCGTTGCCCTACAGTGAAAGTTTGATTATGCTTTGGTCTTGCTATATCCGCATCATTCTCCTCATCCTCCACACCGCCATTTCGCCAGTATGTTAAATTAATAAGGCAAAACTGTGGAGAGCCCTCAGCATCCCCGGCGAAATCTCATTGTTTTAATTGGTCACCCTGCGATGTTTCGCGTGCGGCACCAACTCTCAATTCATTTTCACTTTCGTTCTGAATGTTATTGCCGGGATCGACGGTTAGAATAGCATTCACCTCCGGCGAACCCCCGCGTGTTTGCCCGTGACCATCCCGCTGACCATCAGTCTTCCACGGTTTCTTATCGCCAGATTGGGCTTGCTTCCAATTTTTACCTCCCTTGAAACTTTGCCCGTTATTCTGATTATTTGGCCGGAAGTAGCCATGAGAATTAGAGCGATTGTCCTGCACATTTTCCGCGCACTGTTCACGGCTCGCTCGTTGTCCTATGGCATCTAGATTCCGCAGTGTTTCTAATAAATCAGTGATATTCTTTACATATACAGGCGAGATGTGTTCTTGAACCCCCGGGCTGAAATGTGAGCTTATTACATCAATGAACTCCGCGTCCGGCATCACTGTGTCAAAATAACGACTTTTTACGACTAACCGTTCCACATACCTTTCCATTGAATCACCAGGCTTAGGCACGTACTTTCCTTGATAAAATCGTATCCTAGCTTGGTTTTGTATTTTTGCTGACCAGAAAGTACTTCAAAAACAACTCCTTAAACTGTGCGTACGACATATCTGGAGTACACGCTACTTGTAACCATGAACGATCTTCTTCAAAAAATGACTGGCTAATGATTAAAAGTTTTGCCGACTCCGGAACAGCTTTAATTTGAAAGTATCTTTCAAGGATCTTCGAGGTAAGCTTTCGGGTTTATTCCCCCCTTGGAACCAAATCTAGGCAGCTTTAACTCGATATTTCCCGAAAACAGCTGAGCACAACTAGCTTGACATTGTTCATTGTTGCTAGCAGAGTTATTCCTTTCGGTTAGTTTCCGTTCCATATTACGTAACTTTACCTCCGTTTCGGCAGCAAGGTTACGCTGTGATGTTTCTAGATTCTTATGACTTTCCTCCATTTCTCCCACGGAATTCTTAAGGTCTCCAACTTCGGATCTTATTTTACCTAAATTTTCATCAACACCATCTTTTATTGAATGAGCAAACTCAGAAATCTGACCTAAATTTTCACTGTTTTCTGTGCGCATTTGTTCAATTGAACTTTTATTCGCTTCTACTTTACGGCAAATTTCATTGTTAGTCGTCTCAAGTACATTGCAAGAAGACTTTAACTCCGTCTGGACTTTGCTTAAAAGAGTGATCTCAGAGCTAATTTCCTTTTTAAAATCATTTATTTCTCGGCCAATTTCTCCGCGAAAAGTAGCAAATTGCTCTTCAATTCTTTTGTGAGCCATTTCTTGTTTTCTTTCAAGACTCTCGATTTTACTAGACATTTGCACTGAGAGTTCAGACAATTTTTCATTGGATTCTTGAAATTGTGTTGTAAATTGAGCAGATAATTGTGAAAATTTCTCCATTAATAAAGCCGCTATATCGTTCATCTGGTGTTGCTGAGTCTGCAATGCAGGAATCACCGAGACTTTTTTCGCACTCATGTTGGAGGTATTCTGAAAATTTTCCAAATTTTCCTGCCTTAATTCAACGGGTGATTGGGTGGAATACGCTATTTCTGCGACATTATTGTCTTCCCCGATATGATCCGTATTTGAATCAGTGGGTACTGGCTCCTGTGATAAATTTGACCCTTCCATGATTTCTTTCGACATGTTAATAATGGTACTGGATCTCAAGCGCATTACTTTAAAACTTCACGCTATTTTCAACTATTTCGTTGACACACAAAGAATATTCCAATACACAACAACAAGGAAAAGAAATAAGGATTGCAAAACACACCATCAGAAAGACTTTACACTAATCTGCAAATAAAATGCCTCAATAAAATCCGCGATTGCACAATAAAATCAAACCCAAAGAACATTCCACAGCACATTCTATAATTTCAATGGAAAAATTACAAGAAGAATTTACTCATCAAATACCTTCGCGGAAAAATGGTTTAAATATGAAAGGATATCGTTACCCTGGACATATGGCTCGAAATCCACACAAATATTTCGACAACTACTTGCAATTGCCATAAAGAAAGCATCACAACAATTATCAACGCCGTAATACAACAGAATTTGAGTGCGTTTGGACAAAACCCATTGCACATTCCCATGTCACACAAGATAATTATGATTTAACACACGCAATATGCACACAAAATAAATTTATCTGATCTTATTGCAGAACCAACTTGCCATCTAAGATCAACAAGTACAACATCAATTTATACATGCATTAACTACGCAAACTAACTACAAATTACTTTCTATCTACAAAATAAGAAAGTTGCCAAGGACATAGTGCTGTCTTTCGTTCATAGCATAATTAATTTTTGCAATTAATAATCGAAAAGCCCCACTTGGTTCGCCATTGTAACGTTCTGACCTCATTACCTGATTTAAAATTATAATTAATTTTATTATTTTATTTTATTATCATGAAAGGTAGAACTTGCGTGAATACTTTATACGAGAAATCACAAATGGTTTTATTTCAATTAATCACATGACATATATAACAAATTAGTTAAAATTAATCAGTTGTCCTTTTGTGGGCGCCAGGGTATTTTATATAAAATACACAAAAATTAAACAGTAAACGAAGTCAACATTTTGACTTCACTTCTGAAAGAGATGTTTGCTCCGGGCTATGAGAGTTCTTATCTGCAGGGTCGTAGCTGGGCAATGCTATGAACTTGAAAGTCTAGCTAGCACAGTGTCCTTCATTGGCGATGTATAATTACCGAATGTACATGTCTGCCGCCACACATTGGATGACGGTCTTCTCTGCTATGGACCAGTGTAGCACAGTTCCTCAGATGTCGTCCTTTGCCTGAGCTCATCTGCTCAAACAAAATAGCGGGTGTCCGGATCCAGGCAGCAGCAACAGTCCCACTCACGAATAGACAGTCCAGAAATCACATCGTCCGAACGTGCTGGCCGGCCGGCATCGAATATCTCTTCCCTCGTTCGTCGTGCCACATGCAAAAACAGAAAACTCTCGCCGATCACCCTGTTTGTCTACCTGGCAAGCACAAATCTCCCCTCCATTAGGCACTCACTATTCTCCCCTCGCTAATTCTAGGAACCGGCCTGCTGGCATTCCTCAGATCTGCCGCTCCACACTTGTACAATGTACACTGCGCCCAAACGCCCACTAAAATATTCCACATTTTAAATAATAAACATATAGTTTATTAATGTAACTAGCGGTCACAAGACGCGTTCGTTACAACCTCTTCCAGCAAATCCAAAGACCTCCCCCTTCGAATAACAGAGGCAGTTGCAACCATATATGATATGATATGATTCATAAGATGGGGGACGAAATCGCTTCTGCCGTGTGTCAAGAGGTCACTTGTGAACACTTGTAACCAAACTTTCTGACTTCGATGCTGTATCACTTAATTCACTGAGGCTTTGTAAGTAGATCTTAATTTTGTATAACTAATTTAGAATAACCCTGTGCAATATAACACTACTTTGATTCAAGTCCTGCCAGTTGCGAATCCAACGTCTAAGAGTTTATGCTCTCTCTCAGTTGTTGCAGACTTTGCGAACATTGTCTGGAATGATTTCTTAAATACACCTTCGCATGTATCACGGAATGAGTCGTCTGGAAAGAAGCGACGCATGTCTTGCGCTCTGTTTAATGAAGATGCCCGGCCCGAGATGGAGGCTCAAAATAGAGGCACTAATCTGCCAACACGTAAGGGCCTAACCGCCGCCTTAGCGTGCTTTAATAGCCCGTGTAACGCCGGAGGGAATTAATCCTCGTCCGGCGGAGGACTTTTTGCGTGTTGGCTCGAGGTTTGTTTGGCATCCGGACGTTTTTACGGCGCGCCGGTTTGTTTTTAGTTTAGTGGCGGCGGCGGTCGAGTTAAACGTTATGTTTAATTTTAACGGTGCGACGGTCTACTGTCATGGTCGCAGCTAATCAGAGCCTCTTTAACCTCTCAGCTGTCGATACGGACCACTCATAGGCCTCTGCTCAGCGGTTACCAACATCGCAAAACAAAGAGAAAAATTGTGAGGAAATTACTACAGCAGTCCGGCAACTAATGAAATTTTTATTTCGTCAACAAAATTGTAAGCCAGCGGCCATGTTTTGTGTTATTTATTATTGTGAGATCGAAGGCTTTTACGGCGTATCGATGAAATGTAGTCTTCACGGGTTTTCCGCCGTATGTTGTTGAAAGGCGACAACGAGCTTTCGGCGGCTGAATCTGCCACCATCTTCAGGTTGGATGTTGTGCAGGGAGAACCAGAGCTGCACTGGCCAGTGCAGAACCAGAGCTGCACTGGCCAGTGCTGCAGCTCTGGTTCTCCCTGCACAACATCCAACCTGAAGATGGTGGCAGATTCAGCCGTCGAAAGCTCGTTGTCGCATTTCAACAACATACGGCGGAAAACCCGTGAAGACTACATTTTATTTATTATTATTGTTATTATCATTACTCCGCGATTCATTGAAAGTGTGTGGCGGAGGGTGCATTGCACCTATCCGAAAGGGTAATACAGTAGTTTGGAAGGGAAATACGGGATATGGCAGGAGGCGCCCATGGGCTATTGTGAGGAACCATCCCAGCATTCGCCTGGAGTGATCCGGGAAAACCGTGGAAAACGAAATTATAGTCTAGATTTCAAACAGATTCTTATCAGAAAAAATGCAATTACAATTTCCTGTAGTATTCTGCATTAAAAATCGTCACAAAGTTTGTAAACATTCTCTTTACGAGTAAAATCACTGAGGGTTATGAAGACACCAGCTACATGTTTGCACTAGTAAATCGAGAGGTGGGCAAATTTGGGGGGGGGAGGGGTAGGGATGGTTGGATGTTCCTCAATACCTAGAACCACGTTTGCTAACTCTGGAACTTTAATCTTATTTGAATTTTTGAGTTGTCATCTGTGTGTGAATCACATAACTTGTGCTCTGTGTGATATATATATCTATTTTTTTTTTCGTGAAACGCGTAGTTTATAAGGCAGAGATTGCGTGATTGCTGGAACCTCATAAAAATAGCAATCTAGATGGACGTTACGCGAGTTTCAGGACGCTACCATGGTGCCGTTGAACCTCTCCGATCCAATGTTTTGCAACTTAACAGGCGCAGCCATTCTAAGGCGTTAAAACTAACATAATCAAGCGCAAATAATTAGCGAGTGAGTAACAGATCGTGAATTAAACTGAATTCCCTAAACAAATTGCAAAAACTTTTTAAGAATTTCTAACAAGTTTTTAAAATAGAGATCATTATACATTCTGGATAGTTATCTTTGAAGTGGCATATATAAATCAAACAGCAAAAATTCAGTTGCACAAATTATTGCGGATCTTAAAAAAGAAATTGAAATTTTTCAAACCAAGTAATTTGAGACACATTCATGAAATTCTCTGTCGAATAGAAGATCTTTCTTCGTAATATATATACAAAACACCACCACGAAAAAATAAAATACACGAAAAACAACAACAAATAAAAACAAAATGTTTAAAAAAGTACCAGCTTTAAAAAAGTAAAAGCACCTAGAAGGGTAAGAGAAACGAAATGAAACTATGAAAAGGTGTGTGACGTTATTTCAGTGATTACAAAATTGAGTCAAATTCTTAAGTAACTGGCAGTATGAACCCGTTTATCAACATGACGTTGCAATTTCTTTAGCCTATATGCATGCACTGATTGGGCTGGAAAGGGTGTGATAACGCCGTTGTATTCTCTGCGGAGTCAAGCTGCCCCACAACTGTTGTAACTGGTCCTTCATATCCTAGATACTGGCACTGGGCTGGTCCCGCAGATATTCTATCGGGGACGGATCTGTGGATCTTGCTGGCTATGGGAGTACCTCAACATCACGCAGAGACACGTGCCGTGTATGGATGAGCATTGTCCTATTTAAAAATTGCACCTCGATACTGTTGCATGAAAGACAAACACATGAGGACGCAAAGATGTCTGTGATGTATCGTTTTGCCGTCAGAGTTCCCTCAATCGATACCAAACGGGACCTGAAGTCATACCCGATGGCTCCCCTTACCATGACGTCATGACTAACACCGCTGTGACTTTCTAAAACAATGGAAGAATGGGACCCCTCCCCTGGTCTCCGTCATACTCGCCGACGATGGTCATCCGATATAGTGCAGAATGCCTGAACACAATGCGATGCAATTCATTATGTTCAGTGATAAATTTAACTTCATTTTGAAATCAACGAAATGTCCCTTCAACCAGCGAAGTTTCACTTCATTTCCTCTTCCCATTCTGAATGTTTCACTTTTTTCGATAGGAGGTTTATTCCATGTCACGATCAATTCATCAGCTGTTGCTCTTTGTTATAGTAACAGCAGGTAAATTTGTGTCTTCCAAATCTAACTTTCAAACAATGTGTTTAAGAATGATCCCTGCCGAAAGCGGTAATGATTACCTGAAGCCATTACCTAGGGTAGGCAACTGCAAGGGCTACAGAATCTTTGACACTTTACGCCAATTCCTCTCCACACATAACATGAGAATTAAGTCAAATAAGGCCATGAGACACGAAATTGGCAAGCTTCGAGACAGGGAGATGCCAATAATTAGGGATACGACGATGTGGGAAAGGACGAAGACCACCAACTGTACGACATTGCACAGTCAAGTAGATGATTGGCTCTCGCATTTCAGGGGCTGGATCATCGGGTTGCAGCAGACAAGAGAAGGCACGCTGCTACAAGTCCCCGCTAAGGACAGGACGCGTCCACGAGTCATTGTTGGTGCCGACACACAGCAGGAAGATGCTGAGCTGCCCAAGTCCACAGATTGAAAGTCAACTCCGGAGGACTTTTATCTAACAGAGAGACGATGCCGCTTTCAACAACATGTGGACCACTGTACTTGCGATGATGGGTCCTAATGGTGCCTGTGCTACTTGTTCCACGCGTAGATCGAACAACTTGTTTTTGTGACTTCAAACCGAGCGTGGTGGATGGGCAGTAACGTTCAGGCCCCGCATTAGGGAGGACGCTGGTTCTAATTCCCATGCGGCCGTTCAGATATGGAGTCTTCGATGGTTTCCCCAAATCATTACAGGTAAATACGATAATGGTTCCTTCAAAAAGACCATAGCTGAATTTCTTCCCGTTCGCTGCCACCAATCCTTTACATCTCTAATGATATTGACGTCGACGAGGCGTAAAGCCATTAGCAAAAGAAAGTGGCTTCAAACTTTTAATCTTGTCATAGTTTTCCACATGATGTGATTTTATAGAGAAAAGCAAAATTACATGATAGAATACCCATATTCTGGATCTGCAATAAATTTTATTGCTGGTCTCATAGAAATTTCTCTTCGTTAACATCTTGCTACCTTTTTCGCGCCGTGGAACCGTGGTGATATTATTCAGCATAGTGTTTAATTTTATGTTTATGGATGAATGAAGAGAGAGGGTCAAACCTAATTTCCGCCCATTCAGGCCTACTTCTCCGAAAGACAGCTGGAAGTCGTCAAGCTTGACGTCCTCCTCTGATGGGCGAGTAACCATGAACTGTGTCGTATTCCCTCACTACGTACGCACTACTAACATATTTGGGACTTAATCCAGATGTGCTAGTACAGAATCTGGTGATTAAGAATTGTGCATCACCAACTCTCCTACCCCACCATGCAGAAAATTTCTTCCGTCACTGCGTGTCAAACCAGGTAACACAGTGGCAAATCGAGGACCCACTTGTGGTGCCGAAAAGACTCAACGGATTGGGCGTTGTTTTTTTAAGTATGATTGATATGGTTAAATAAAAAAATTTCAACAAAAAGTAGTTGGGTGGGTCATTACTTAAAACGACGTTTCGATAGTCAAATAATTTGGCATTGCGGCAGAGGATTTTATCTTCGAAACGTCATATTTCATGGACGCACTCACTCGGCCAGTTTAGAGTGATTTTTTATTTATTTATTTATTGGGAAAGATTCACGGAACTTTATTGGTATCATGTAATTTCTCGTTTAAGTCGGACATATGTAAATGTCTTACGAGAAAACGTGTTCTTGGAAAAATGTTCTATTTTAATCTCACAAAGAAGCCATAACTCATTTTTTTAAACATTTCAATTTTTTTAATTAAAAACATGAAAATGCTACCGTTATGAAACTAATGTGAGGATTTTGGCTGATGATTTCATTAAATGTTGAAATTTCTCTAATGTTCTGCAAAACAATCTCGTAAATTTTATTTCCACGGTGTATATGTCAATACTTCATTGTGATCAGTATGTAAATTCTGATGCTGTATGTTGTCGTACGTAATCATCCAAGATTAGCTTAGATGACGTATACTTCCACCGGAGAAGCTATTTAACTTTAATATACTTGTTTACTATAGTTATTCTCTAAGAGGAAGCATTAAATCTGTACCGATATACTAATTACATTCGAAGTAAACCACCATGAACCGCCTTACCAGCAGCGCCTGGGAATCGACTGGTCGCGTCTACCCTGTCCCTGTGCTCCGAACTCAACTCCGATGGCTGATTGGCACCTAATCAATTTCCTATTATTTTTTTGCTTCTCTCCCGACGGCCCGGAGGCGATCACAGGGTCGTTAATACCTGCGACGGCACGCGAGGGTGCCGGCTTGGAGGCGTCATTTAGTGTTTATTATCACATGAATGGAGATTGGGGCCATTAAAACACGAGGCCGGGGGTGGTTTTAACGACGCCGTAAAGGCAGTCGGCGGGGGGTGCGGGGAGGGGGTGTTTGTCTTGGGCGACCCGCTTTGTGGCGGCGGGTAATAACTCGTGCGTCACGTCCTCGCCCTTCATTAATTCCTCATTGAAATTTAATTAAGTTTAAGGTTATATGGAACTTTATAGGTTGTTCGGGAACAGGATATTAAAAGAGGCGCTCCCGCCGACACATTTGCATAGCGAGGGCCTCAGCGCGAAATGGACCGACTAATCTCTAGTTCGGCAGCGGACTGGTCCATCTCGCCCCACCAGAGTTCTCTCAAGTAGCCTACTGTGTCACTAGGCGGATGCCTCCACGGTCTAGCATTAGTTAAACTGCATTAATTAAGATATTAGGGCCGAGCGTGCTGGGTAAGGGTAACGCGCTAGCATCGCATTCGGGAGGACGCGGGTTCGAATCCCCGTCCAGCCAATCACATTTCCATGGCTTCCAGAAATCACTCCAAGCAAATGCAGGGATGGTTCCTTCAAAAGACCATGGTCGAATTCCTCCCCATTGCTTGTCCCGCCATCCTTTCCTGTCTCTAATGACGTCTACGTCTACGAGGCGTAAAACCACAACAAAAAAGAAATGAACTCTATTAGGAGTTCAAGTACCTAGGATGATTCTGACTTCTAACTTCAACGAAAACCCAGGAATCGAGGAAAGAGCAAGTAAGATGGAGACTACGTTTAGACAATGGAAGGAAATGTATAAGTTCAAATCACTATCCTATCAAGCAAAACTGAAACACTGCAATACGGAAGTCAAACGCCAATGCTTCTACGTGACAGCAATTGCAGTTTTGCAGCCAGAAACGGAATTAAAGAAATATGAAAGAAAGAAGGTAAATCTCTGAGGAAAATCTTTGGACCCAGCAAAGTAAGAAAAAATGATTTTATCTTCCGCTTGAGACTAAACCAAGCATTATATCAAATGTGTGAGAACAGCTTAACGATCATGAAGGAAAGAAGTTTAACCTTTTGTGGTTAAGAATGGCAGATGAAAGGGTAGCAAATAAGAAAAATATCCAAGATTCATAGCTGCAAAAAGCTCATCAGGACCTAAATAAAAGTAGCAATAGGGAATAAAATATTTCGAACAGGAAAGTGTTCAGAACGAAAATTGTGGAGGAAGGGATTAGTCTTTAGAGAAATAGAGAAGAACAGGGTCTGAAACCAGCCTAATAATAGGGTAATGATTATGTTAGGTATGGAGGAAGTAAGCAACAACCAAAAGAATGTGAAGAGCTTATCAAAAACAATGAAAAGGAAGCGAAGACCTTTATAAACTACGAATGAATGTAGAATAGATGAACTACAATACCAAAAGAATCAGATAAAAGAGACAAACTACACCTGAAATAGATAAAGTACTCGAAAAGGAAAAAGACGGGTCATGAAAAAAGGAAAAACAATCTGAAGTATCTAAAACACTCGAAGAGAAGAAAGGAAAAAAAAGCCCTGAAAAAACTTGAGAAGAATTGACAATCCAAAATTTTTCTTGTGATGGATTAAGAAACTTGTATACATAGAGCATGAAGAAAAAAGCTGAAGAGACGCAGAAAAACATGACAAAGATGTTAGGCAACTAAATTTAGTGCTTGTTAAGACACATGAAAGATCTTGCAACATTAACTCAGAAATAAAGAAGTATTTTGATGTTTAATATGTAGGCTACCTCTTGAAATTGCACAAAAACCGCTTACTTTTTAATTTAGGCAAAGTCAAGAAAAAGAACGGGATTACGCAATGTAGTAGATAGAAAACAATATAAAGTATAGTTGATGGGTTTTCTTTGATACAGTACTAGGAGTAAGATTAATGATTCTTTAGTTTGTTTCAGTCATTCCAGTGTGCGAAAATGACAACGTAAAGACTTTTGTATGTATAACAAATATTTCTTCTGGTTTCTTTGAATATGACCCTCTATTACGTGAAAGGGAAGACTTCCTTATTAGAGCGACTGAGTTGTAAAATTTTTTTGAAAGTGAAGGTACAGAATTGTGGACTATGTTAAAAGGAAGATGTGTCTAATATAGATCTGAGTGGTGGTGTTATACCTGTTAGATTTAAGAGGATTTTGTTATTTCAAACGGCTTTCAGCATTTGGACATTTCGTTTTCTTAAACATTTTTCTGACAAAAATGATTTAGATACTCCGAAATGAGGGAGCATATGTAAGGTGAATAAGTGAAGTGTTTATAATTTATGCATATTTGTTTATACGCCTAGCATTAGTAAAACTATATTAATTAAACTGTTAAGAATCAGAGGGTACTATACTCACTATAATTGTGTATGTAATCTTGTAATACTCGTAATGTAAAATAAATTGGTGGGTGGTTTTTAGATTGAAGGTTGTTACTGAGTAGGTGAAGATGGAGAGAGAAGAGTTGATTTTGGCGCGTGTGAACTAAGAGCACAGACTAGGCATATCGGCTGCAGAGGGTGCTGTATGGTGTACAGTATAGGAACAAGATATTTGTGAGTAATGGCAGATAGTGAAGATGTACAGAACTGTTAATGTAAGCAAATCAGTTAAACGAAACTGTAGTACCGTATATAAATAATATTTCTGCATGCCAGGTCGGAAGTATTGACAAGAAGAATTTGTTTAATTAAATGTCATAAATTATAATTTGAAGCAGTATACTTTTGCATTTAGAGTGAATGAAAGTGGAACCCGACCAAAAGTATTTTTTGTTATTCTATTGAAGATTCGGAAAATATTAATTACCAGAAGGTGAGAGATAGTTCTTAGCATTATAATAAAGTATAATGGGCTCAATTATTGAACAAGTAATTTAAAATTTCCCTTGCAATCTTCTTGGTGACACAATCGGTCACTATTGTGATCTTCATTGGTCAGATCAGTTTTATATCTTTCCTTCTAATAGTGGAATACAAAGTGCAGTGATTTCGTTCATCTAGAACCAACGTATAAAACCAGTTGAAATACTGAAATACCTAACAGTTATAGTGCAGTGTAGTGTACTTTGAGATCCTCCCAACATCAAAAACATAACGGTACAAACGCTGATGTTGAAACAGAACAGGTGTGAATTAGAAATACTCATGCGTAAAACCGCTGAACAGGCTCTTGATAATGGAGAGAAGCTGAACTGGTGCTAAAAAAGTTCAATTGCATTAGTATAGTACTGATTATATACATTTAGTAAACGACTTGTTTAAATATTAATAATAAATGTTTAGTCTGCCCTAAGGCAGACTAAACATTGCACGTCTGTGCTAATCTTCTGCATTCCTCTCTATTTTCCGTCATTCTCTTCATCCTGGTATCGATGCTATGCTTGGAATTTTATCGTCTCCCATCAACCGGATCTTCTACGCCCCACATTTTTTTAGTATTTTCGGTACGGTACAAAACATCCACAGTTATCAAAATGCACTTACCATTTTTCCTCCGGCTACTGATAGTCTTCAAAATATTTCTCCTTTCACCAACTGTTTTTAGAACCTCTTCATTCATTACTCTGTTCTTTCAACTGACAGCAGCGAATTATGCAGCCAGTAAGAAACCTGTCACGAGGTAGATCATTTAGACCACGCGAGATCATTACTACTCGGTAGATCTTCAATAGGTGTCGTGGGTGAGCGATAACGCTCTAGCCTTGCATTCGGAATGACGTGGGTTCGAATCCCCGTCCAGGCATCCGATTTGGGTTTATCATGGTTTCCCCAAATCACTCCAGGCGAATGCCGGGATGCTTCCTTCAAAACAGCCATGGTGAATTTCTCCAACTTCTTGTCCGCAGTCCTTTATCGCCTCTAATGACCACTACGTCAACGAGACGTAAAGCCATAAGCAAAAAAAAAAAAAAAAAAAAATATATATATATTCTCCATTTTCCGCCACAACTTCTCAAAAACCTCTAGTCTCCTTTCCTTCTAGTTTATCAGAGTCCAAGAATCTGCACTACATAACCCCACACACCAAACGAAACGGTTAATTAATTTTTTTCTTAACCCTTTCACTATGAGACCCCCCCCACCCACTCTCGCCCATTCAAAAGCTGGACTGCTCTCCGTTATACTACATGTCTACAATTCATATCTTCCTTAATTACGGAACCAAGATGACTTTCACATTTTCTGTTCCTTTATTACCCATCCGAAGAGGCATTTCTTTACCTTCTGAATTCAATACAACGCATTTAATCTTCTGTAGGCTGATTTTCATTTCGTATTTTCTTATGCATTTCAAAAATTCTTAATCATTGCTGTGACATTCCTTTTACTCTTAGCAAACAAAACCTCGCCCTTTACAGATATGATATTTTCTATTCTCCATCCACCAATCCCAATTCCTTTCTTTACCATCCTGACGTCTGTCAATGTACACTTATAACAGTAAATTTTATGGCTAGTATTTTTGTGTCAGTGGCTCTGACACTTTTGGTATCACGACTAGAGTTTTATTCTTTTTGTCGCTTTCTCTAACTTGCCACATTAAGGGAAAATATTGACCTCTTTGGTGTTATTTCTGAAATCCGCTTTGAGGTGGTGGTTATTTATGCTGGAATTTATTTTATTTTACTTTATTAATGAGTTTGATTGTTGTGTGGATAACTATAAACGGTGTTTTACTTTTAGGTGAGCTGGAATAAGGTTTCAAAAACCCTCTTCTGTTTAAAGGAAGGGGATTAGAATATAGAACGGGAGGGAGTTCGGCCATGGCCTATTAGAGGAACCATCCCGGCATTCGTCTGGAGTGATTTCGGGAAACGATGGAAAACCGAAATCAGGATCTCACATTAAATATCACAGGTCGTCACTCATACAAAATAAAAACTGAATCACAGGAGATAACTGTCCTGACCGATTCTTGTCACAATTGTCGCGGGGGTCTAACCTTCCGAAAAAAACCAACCAACTACAAACCAAAAAAAAAAAAACTGATTACTTATTCCGCAATACACAGTCCACCCGTACTGAATCGATTCTAGCACACCTGGCTCGGTTCGCAGTGATACCTTAGGGTAAGGTGCCACTACCATCATTCCGTGACGTCAGTGGTGAAAATACTTAATATATCATAGGTCGTAAAGACTTGAGCGGCGAAAAGCAACTTGGTTTCGTTGACTGGATAGTGTAAATTTGGATGAACGGAAGAAGTACCGCTCAGATTTTGATTTAGTTTCAGGAAATATGCAGCCAATATTTCGAGGAAACAAGGAAAGTGGGTGGGGGGGAGGGATTAGGTTACGTCTCATTTTGAGGTTAAGCCGGAAAGCTGAGAAATTTAACATAAAAGTGTTACAAATTGGTATCCTAAAGTTGAACTCGATTCATAAAAAATCTACTACAGGTATTTTGATGAGGTTTCAAATAACGTACAGTTTATAGTCCCCGGAGTAAATAGGGTACATTTTGATGTGATGTAGGAAAGCTGAGAAATTTAAGATAAAACTTTCAGAAATCAGTATCCTTTTTTTTCGTTGAACGCGATTCACGCCAAAGCTACTGGTCGGATTTAGTTACTTCTGGCAGTCGAAACATTTATCATGATTTCAGCGTACGAGTGGCATTGTTTCAGTTTCTTTCTCCGTTGGCGATGTGTAAACTGTGGCTTAGTCTGTTTCAGAGAGAGGTCTATGGTTCCTACTACAGGTGAACGAAGTTGCGGGCTGCAGCTAGTAACTAAATACTAAGCAAACTACTTCTGATTATGCCTTTAGAGTCCGTCGACGTAGAGACCATTACAGCTGGAGAACAGTACAGTGGGCAAGCAGCGGAGAGGAATTCGGCCATGAATTTCTAAAGAAGCAATCCCTGCGTCTGCTGGAATGATTTCGGGAACAATGGAAAACCGAAGCTGCCATATATGAGATCAAATCCTCTTTCTTCCGAGTGCCAGGCCCGTGCGGTACCGTTCACCTGACACGGTCTGTAAGTTTATTATTGGTTTCCTTAATCATGTTGCTTCCAATTAAATACGTATCAACAACTTCGTGTATTTACATAAACTCAGATTTATCACAAACAAACTGTTCGCCAGGTTCGGCGAAGGATGTTGCGGATATATATGCGGTACATGCGAGGCCATTAGAAACAATTTTTTTTTTTTTTTTTTTGCTGTCATACGTCTTTCGACTGGCTTGATGCAATCCTTCATCCCTTCCTATCTTGTGCTAACCTCTTCATCTCTACATATCCCTTACAACCCACGCCCTCAATTATCTTATTCATATATTCTAATCTCTATCTTCCTCCACAGTTCTTACCTTCGACTGTTCCCTCCACCAGCAAATTAACTAATCCAGCGTGTCTCAAAATATGACCTACCTACCTGTCTCTTCTTTCTGTAAGCTTCTCCCACAAACTTCTTTCCAAAACGCGTTCATTACAAAGTAAGTAACTTCAAATAATTGCGATTGGTTAAACGAGCATAATATTCCAGGATAACAATTTATACAAGTATATTGCTCTTGAAAACATATCTCTCTGATTCGTTTTAATTCTTTAAAATGCATTTACTCCCAAAAGTGTACAAAGTTATAACGTGGAATTCAGTGCGAATTACAAATAATATGATTCTCTTCTCGACTATGTCTTCCATTGGCTCTCTTGTATACAGAACTTTAAACGTAATACATCGTGGCTGGTTGATTCATACAACTGTTATTTTTCGGTAAACTGTTTCTTATACATAGATATCACGAAAAGGTTTAAATGATTTGACAACTTTGGCAGCGTGTTGTTTCGATTAACAATCTTCAAACAGCAAAGAATACTGCTTAGAGTCTTTGAAAATTAGCGGCAACATCTTACGTCCTAATCTGAATTGGCTTTAGAGAGTCAAGGAAACGTTAAAATACCCTACATCAAAAGAACACAACATATCTTTCTCTAAATATTGCCATCAAACACATTTTGCGCTGTCTTGAACATGTGTTTGTCTGCATTATGACAAATTAGGAAGAGCATAAGGAGTGTACTCTCCCTCTCAAAATAATATTCATAGTTTGCATAAAATAGATGATTTTTTTCTAAGAATGGATAGTGCGTAAAAAATGCTTAGATAATGTGTTAATAGCGAATATTAAGAAAAAAATTTGTTCTGTACTTCTATATACTCTATAGGAACATGGAATTTAGCTTAAAAGTTTAAACTATAAGCAAATAGACTGCGTAAAGAAATTAGAGATGTTATTACTAACCGAGGACTTGAAACGTCTGGCATGAAACGAAACCCATTTCAGTTTGTGTCTACAACATTAGAGTAAACGGGAACAGAATTTGTTTAAGGTAAAATATATTCTGTTTGGCTAATTCTTAACTTACCGCAGCTTTGAGTTTCAGTTAGGCATATCATCATGCACAACTTTCGCATATTTGACCAATGTCTGCAGAGGAATCAGGAAAGGTTTTTACCAATAAGATTAAAAACAGTTATTTAAAATTGAAGTGGGGAAGTAGAAATCTAATCAGATGAGGTTTTTTTACGTCTCGTCGACGGCGCGGTCATTAGTGGCTGGATGGGACTGGGGGACAAGAAACGGGAAGGAATTCGGTCATGGCCTTTTGAAAGAAGCATCCCGGCATTCGCCTGGAGTGATTGGGGAAACCATGGCAAACCCAAATCTGGATGCCCGGACGGGGATTCGAACCGGCGTCCTCCCGAATGCGAGGCCAGAACGTTAACCGTTCACCCACCACGCTCGGTAATCAGATGAGTAACTCCATGTATAAAGTTTTTGGGACTGATACATATGTTATTACTTCATTTATCGTACTCACAAAGATTTATTTCTCGCAAACTGAAAGAAAAGAAATGATGACACCTAAATGAAGAGACCCTAAATAAATATTTTGCACTCTCGGAACTGCAAAGAAAGAGCATTCAGCAACAGAGGGCATTTAGGGGGATGACGTTGGCATCCTGACGCTTAGGCAACCGAATTTGCAGGTGAGCCTCTCGGGACACATGTCAGGCGCCGAACCTCCAAGCGACAATCATGAGAAATTTATCTTGGTCGCAGTTTAAAAAAGAAAATTCTTTTTCCCAACTTTTACACGCTCACATATCACCGAGTGGTGGCTTATTGAGTTCCAATCACTTGGAGACATTTGTGACAACTACCCCTTCCCACTCTTCATTCACCGTTCTTCCTCTACAATTGGGTTCAAAACCAGGTATCTCTTTATTTAATCAAGCCTTCTTGATCAGTGTCCCCATCTTGTCCTGTTTCTTACAGCCGAAACTCAAGCCACTTGTGTTGGTATTCTCTCCTTTTCCTCCAGACCGAGCATGGTGGATGAGCGGTAACTCTCTGCCCTGGCAGTCGGGAGGACGTGCGTTCGAATCCCAGTCCGGCTATTGGTTTCCAGAAATCATTTCAGTAAAAGCAGGAATGATTCCTTCAAAAGAAGAAAAAATTTATTCCCGTCCCTAGCTGCAAGTCCTTTACCGTCTCTAACGATCGAGACGTGGACTATACATAAAGCTATAAGCAAAAAAATCTCTTCTTTCCTCTTATCATGTCAAAACCATCCTAACTTATTCTTCTCTGTTCTCTCAATCAGCCTCTCAACGCCAGTTTCATTTCTGACAACCTCATTTCTCAATCTTCCTAGCCTCGTCTTTCTTACTACTGGTCTCATAAACTTCAAATCATTCACTTGGATTCTCTCCTCTCTATATGTCGCATGGAAACATAGTAGAAAAGATAATACATTTTCTAAATTATTTCATTATACATCATTGGGATTGCAATCTTCCAACTTAGATTTTTTATACAACGCGTTCCTTTTTTTGTACCCCCTTGCTAATAATGTTAAGCCTCGCATTTAGCATTAAATCAATTCTTAAACCTTTCGTTAATTTCAAGATTTTGTCCACCAGTTTTCATATTATTCCTTCCATCTCTCTCCTTAATAGTTACCAGTATTTTTTTATATTTCTCTGTCGATGTCTTTGGTTGGAATTGAAACTCCTTACCTTACTTTCCCTATACTAAAATGTCTCTGCCACCATTCGCTTTCTTTGTCTCCGTCACAATTTTATCCGTTACTGTAATGTGTAACAGCGGCATTATGTCAGTTTCCTATCTGAACTCCCATACCGTCTTCTCCGCTTGGATCAGGACGCTGCTGTAACATTTCCTCTACAATCTCTACCGTGTACCTACTGATCACCTTTCTCGACACTGTTTCCATACTTTCACTCTCGTCATCATGTTATCTTCCTTCTCCAAATATAAGATCATCATTACCAAGGTCTTCCACTAATCACATTTCTTTTCTATTATCAGCTTCCTACCAGTAAATGGGATGCACTGTTGATCTCCTCTTTCGGAGGCTATATGGTTCCTTTTGTAACTGCCTTTCCAGTTTCTCTCTCTTCTCTTTCTCCTATCCTTTCCATTATTATTTCTACTTCTGATCTGAGTGTATCTCCTCAGTAGTTATCAGATACTTTTTATTCCTCAACTTAAAGATTAATGATTTTAAACATACTGCTCTCAGCAATGGTAAATAGTTGATAGATGTAAAATACAGCAAACCACTTGCATCAGTCAGGTTATTAGTCTTGACCGGTTTCGACCTTCTTAAGATGCTCTTCTTCAGAAGTACATGTTAATATACTATAAAAGAGAGTAAAATCTCTTGTCAATTTCAAGGTGCCATCAACCTTATGACATATAAAATTAAGATAAAAGCCTTCAAATTAAACATTTAACATACCTAGTGGGTGGAAATGACCCTGTGCTTGCACCAAGCAAGCTTCGTCAACTGACTAAGCTATCGTAAATATTATACCAGGAAATCTCTACAGGAGGCGCCACATGCGCATCCACACAAACAAACATCGATTCTCGTGAAATACGCATCAATCACAACCACAGATAAATAGAGAAAAATTTACAATAAAGTAAATTGTACTAGACTTGGTGGACAAGCACATGTTCTACATAATACAACATTTTTTTTTATAATCACCTATAAGAGGAAATTCGGATAAAACTAGCTGATTGTTCTATAAAAGTATACATCTCCTATGGTTAAAGATTAATACTATCAGTCCTACTAGTCCTCTAGCACTCGTTTTTTCTACCATACACAGTTCAGCAGTACATACAACCACTGTAAATCAACGCTGCTATCGTGTCTTTTCCACGCACATCAAATCAATCCATTCTGCTTTTTGCATTATACTTTGAGTGCAGTTTTTAACCTCTGACATTGAATTAATCATTGTAACTTCTGTATCTTCAAGTATTCTCACTGCTCTGTCATTTTCAGTACTTTTACTCCTCACATTCATTGTTTCGTTTTTTTTTTTTTTAGTTATGGCTTTGCTCCTTAAGGACGTCGAGATCATTAGAGGCGGGATGGGACTGGAAACAAGGAACGGGAAGGAATTTGGCCATGGCCTTTAGAAGGAAGCACCCCGGCATTCGCCTGGAGTGATTTGGGGAAACCATGGAAACCCAAATCGGATGCCCGGAAGGGGATTCAACCCGGCGTCTTCCCGAATGCGAGGCCAGAACTTAAACCGCTCCCTCACGCTCGGTTAACATTCAGTAATTTATCAAAGTTCACTTTCTACATTTTTGTTATATTCTTTACTGGTATTATTAAATACCTACTTTCACCTTTAAGCATTTCCGTGTGTAATCTCTCTTTGCTTTTAGAAACCGATACAGCGTCTTTTTGTTATGAAACAAGTAATATTCTAACTGACGTGTAAATACCTCCCAGCTTTCCTTCTTTTTTCCACTACCAATTATTTATAATGTTTTCCTGATACTTTTTTGCTGTTAGTTCATTTCTTGCCGTGCACTCTTCTTCTCCTTTACGATTACTTTCACCTTCTCAGTCCCCCCTGGAGTCTCCTTCACATGTGTTGCTATTCTGATACAGGTTGTTTCTGTACTGCTTACAAATGCTGATTTAAATTTGGTCCATTATTCTTGAGCGTTTGTGACTTTGTTCTTAGTATTTCTGATTTCAATTTCTCCTGAAAGTTTTTTTGGACTTCTTTGTTTTCTTTTAATTTATTTTTTCTCCTATTTCTTATTCTTACCATTTTTTTCACTCTCAGTTTTGTAATTACTATTCTATTGTTTTCCCTTTATAGCACGAACAAGCATTTTGGGTAAAAAATGTTTAATACCTTGGCTCATTGTTAAGTGTAGAACAGCTATATTACAGCGAAAAGAATGACGGTAAAAAGATAAGAGTGGAAAAGATTTCGAAATGACATCTAATATTAAGACTTGCCTTGGGGTAGAACACATATTATTAACAAGCCTCATACGATTATCATGTTAATGTTTTTACTATGACCTCTATTATTTGCAGTATTTCGTATGCAGTATTTATCACGTGCCTTGCCCTCTATCCACCGAAGAGGGTAGCTATTGATGTGTAATAACAACGCCCCGGCAGATGTAACTGCGGAAGCCTCCCATTGCCTCCCCCTGCGTGAAAGTGTTTTAAAGTGTTACGCCGTGACTGTGTATGGTCTTAATGGTCTGTTTAGTGTAATTTGTTGTTAGTGTTGTGGATGATGGATTATTGAAGGGATACAATTAAATCCGGTACCAGACCATCCAGACATACTGTTTCGAAAGGTATCACGGTTCACCAAGTGTAACATTCACACTAGTATCACCTTAAAAGTATTCAGTTATTTTTATTGAAGAACTGATCATAACATAAAGTTTTCATTGGTCGACTGCAATCCATTTTAGGTATTATCGAAGAAAATTGTGAAAGCTAACAACAGTAAGAAAAATATTTATTTTTTTCCATGGATTAGTAGGAAGTTCATGTACTAGAACAAATAATGTATAAGGCACCTTTGTCAATTTAAGTTTGTGAGATATAATCATTCTGTTGCTATTATTATAAAATACAATGCAAAATCTAAACGCCTGCGCCAGTTGAAATAAATGAAGGAAAAATATGATGAGAACTGTTTGAAATATACTTCAAATAAAAACTGAAAATCGGTAAAATTATTATTATTAATTTTTAATTTGCAATGGCCGTCGCATTGAAATTAAGGGAAGCGTTACTGAAAAGCAGTGATTTCTAAATTGCGTTACTGTTATTAAAAAAATTGATTTAAATTTAAACACACCGAAGCGAGTTTCTTTCGTTCTCTTTTTAGCGACCATTCCATGCCCCCTCATAGATTCGTGTTGCTTGTTATTTCATCCTCCGGCGCATTTGTCAATAATACTACACAACCCACGAGCGGAATGGATTTCCATCGGATTTCTAAGAAACTCTGCAAATCTTGTTGGACGACTGGTAAATATGCTTGTCGTTTATGGGGAACTTATAGGACAACATAGCGTGACTGCTTCTGATTTATTGAATTCGACGTAACTGAGGAGGCGACCGCAAAAATAATGGATTTTCTAGTCCACGACTGCATATCCGGTCGTATTGAACCGTTTGTAACAGTGTATCTATGGATCAGTGAGCTTAAAACAAGTGAATCTTGGATATAAGGTTTCATATCAGTCTATCTTCTATCTCTTCCTACCTTGAGCCAATCATTTCATCTAAGAAGACACTTTACAGCCTACATTCTCAGTTCACGTATTCTAATACCCATCTTCCTCCACTACTCATTTCTTCAATTGTTTCCTCTAAAACAGAATAACAGTTCGGATTAGGACTTCGTCGTTAGATTTGATGTCATCTCTGTGATCGCACGACTGCCTTTGAAAGAGACCCGAGAATTAACCATTTCGATTGTAGACCTATTCCAGCACGTATTCATGTTCATGAACTTCCTGTACAATTGGAGGTATTACGAACAACCCAATGGTGTGGCCATGGAGTCGCCACTTTCTCCAGTGACAGCCAATTTATATGTGGAGGACACTGAATAAAAGGTCTAGCACTCTGCTTCGTTGAATCTTAGATGTTTCTATCGCTACGTGAATCATACGTTCGTAGTCTGGACAGACTGCTACTTCGTTCTTAAAGAATTCTTAGGCCACATGAGTTCAGTTCACCTGAACATACGCTTCACTATGGAAGTGGGAATGATGGGACGCTCCAGTACCTGGACATATTAATTAAGCGCAAGCCACGTGGCACTATGTGTCACAGCGTTTGCAGAAAATCTACGGACACGAGCCGGTGTTTTGGAGTTACCAGCTATGACCACCAAGACCAGCGCAAAATTGTATTAACCGCATCGGTCCATTCTGAGTGAGTCATCTGTGATAGTGATCGTCTGCAAGATGCACTACGGCACTCTTTCAGGAGAGATAGTTGTTCATAGAAGTAAACTAAAAATACATTTCTACCCAGCGCATCCAGAATGACAGCAGAAGAAGAAAAATCATTAAGATCTCGAGTAGCGCTAATTAGGGATGTAATGGATATCCTCATCCACAAGTACTTTCGCATCCGCATTTGCAATTTTTAATGCGGATGTATGACGGATGTTTTGTTTACAATGCAATATATATTACTCATTTGTGTTTATACGAGATTCTGCCCATCGTCGCTTAGGTAACAACAAAGTAGTTGTTTTTTCTTCCTCACGGTCTTGCAATGAATGTAACAATGAACTGAACGGTGTTATTACCTAAGCGACGAATTCACAAGTTTGAACTTGCATGTAAAGTAAAACGGCCTATTTGCGGTCTAACTTATAGGACACACGTGCAGAAGTACCGTAGGATACGCTCACACTTTCACGCTGATAGAAGGGGTTCAACAAAATGTTCCAAGCAATCCTTTCCACTCATACTTTCCAGCGGCACACCATGTGTCATTATCGCACACTTCCTCCAATATCTATAGCTTGTTGGACATCAAGGACCCGTTTTGGTTGCTTGGGAGTCCAACAAAATCCAACACGTCCTACATTTAGTCCTGTAACCCCTTTCACGGCCCATCAAGAGTTCTTTATCGAAAATCGGACTATCGTAGGTCCTGTGAATGGGCCACTAGAGTAGTCAGAAGGCGGGTGGCGAGCACGGAACCGAGCGTGGTGAATGAGCGGTAACTCTCTGGCCTCGTATTCGCGAGGACGAAGGTTCGAATCCCCGTCCGGGCATCCAGATTTAATGTTTCCATGGTTTCCCCAAATCACTCCAGGCGAACGCTTCATTTAAAAAACCATGGCCAAATTCCTTCCCGTTCCTAGCCCCCATCCTTTCCCGCCTCTAATGACATTGACGTCGACAAGGCGTATAGCCATAGGGGAAAAAAGTGAGCACGGGGATGTGCGGTGGCGTGTCCTTGTGCTTGACGCTTCAATTAGTCACGCCACGAACTCCAAAATGATCATACGGCGAAGATTGGTTTTTAAACGTGTGCGTAGTTATGTAAATAATTTAATTCACTTGTGAAATCATTCCACTTTTATATTGTTAAAACGTGAAAAAATAAATCAATATGGCAGTATTATATGGAAATATACTTATGAAAAAGATAAAATTTGGAATAAAATATATATTTATTTTGATTTTGAATTGATTTTTGATAAAATATTAAAAATCTGAATAATTATAAATTTATTTTTCCACATCCGCTTCCGCAAAACATCCCATCAGCGAATGTCAAGCACTGCACATCCGCATCGGCATCCGCATCCGCAAAGATGACTTCCGTTACAACCCTAGTGCTAACATTTGCTGGGAGTACTTATGGAAAAATCAGGAGATTTCTCACGTGTTATAGCACAAGGATTATATTTCGAACGCGAGCAAAGATACAAGGTATGATGCACACAGTGAAGGACGATCTTGGCCTAAGAATGCCTGGAGTTTATTCGATGCCGTGTCTGTGTGACAAAACATACATCGGTCAAACAATCAGAACCATAGATGACATCTGGGACTCATACAGCTCAACAAGCCCGTCTTGGCTGAAAATGCTGTGAAAATTTTCCATCGTTGAAATTATTCGGTGAAAACTTCCACACGACTGAAGTTTTGGCTTGGACGTTTCTGGGAGTCTATAGTTATAGAATCGCTGGAGATAACACTGAGCAACAATACGAACAGACGTGATGGTCTCGTTACGAGTGAAGAGTGGAAGCCTACAATTCAAGATCATCAAGTAAAATACGCGAGAAGGAATGATTAACTCACTCGTCATCTGTACGATCGTTAGCCGTGATAGTAATTGTGTTCCAGGAGAATTTCAGGGGTTTACCTTTGTATTGTAGTCACATCGAATGTTGTATATGATCTGCTCGAGTACATTAATTTCGTGGTTTTGAGGCTATGGTGATCTATCTAGAGGAGCTGAGCCAAGAGCTTTATCAGTTTTGACAACTTAGTGTCGTTGTGAGACCGTGGCACTTGTAATCTGTGCAGGTGTGGTTCATATGGTGACGATTGGTGTGACCGTCTCGTCTCTTGCGGCTGGTGCTTACTGCTCGTGGTTTGGTTAGATGCTCAGTTTCTGACATGTTGTGGAGAGCGCCTCGTCTTCTTATGTCCATCCCGGTTTGCTTCTTGACTGGCTTAATGGTCAGCAGTTTCGGTTGCGGCCACTCTGTAGTTCCTCGTTTACCGCAACTTCGTTTGCCCATCCCTCACTGCTACCTGCTCGTAGCCTGAACGACGATTATTCCATGTGGAACACGTGGTGCCAGATACGATGCAGTTGCAGCACACTGCTTCGAGACCTTCTCTTCGGCAGTTCGCAGCTCGGTGTGGGTCCATGACTCTGTTTTTTCACTGCCTTAACGGAGTTTGTGTAGCCTTGCTACTGTACATAACTTAATCTACTGTCTCGTTAAGATTATTGTTTTGGGACTCACAAATATGAAGACTTTAAGAAAAAGCCAGGCATTCGTCGTTGTTTGATGACCTTAGTTGGAGCGTCTGGTTATAGAGGGTTCAATATTATCGTTCTTAATGGCACTTTATATTTGTCGCACTATTGCTACAGTCTTCAACCTTTCAACTTCAGGTCGGATGCCTTCAATTTTGTTAAAATAATTTCTGATAGATGGAAGATTGCCGCCTGGATGGTGCATATGTGGGTCGCAGCGTGTAGAAGCTGGCTTGGATGACAATACCCAGGCATTTATTTTCCACTCTCTCCAGGTGCCGCCGCGTCGAGTGGCACGTTACACCCCGAACCCGGCACCCGTACAAGATAAAAGGCTGGATCACATTTTTGTATATATGGGTCTTCGTCCCAATATTCAGATTATTGCTGCTTAAAATGGGAGAAAGGATCATTATATCATTACTGCTACCAGACATTTGTTTCTTCTATCAAGTACGCATTGTCGAAAAAGTAGTTAGTGGTCTAGTGTCATCGATGTTCGGTATCCCAGAGAAACTTTTTCTCATTGCTTCTAGCTGCCTCGCAAAGCATATTGCAGCACATTTGGTTCGTTTGGCATTGACCTTGTTCACCCTTCACCATCTATCGAAGGCGTCAAGTCTTAAGCGTTGAATATATTTCGTTCGTGGTTCTCTTCGGACGAGAAGATTATAATATCGTTCATGAACTGATCTATGTTTACATCTGGCGGTGTTGGATGTCGTTAAGAAAGACGCTGAACAATGGAAACACGATCACACATCCTTGCGGGGAATCCGCGCGGGTTGTGTATAAAGCCGACCTCTGACTGTCGATTTGAACGAAAAACCTCTAGACCAATAGGTAGCTGGCAATGAGTGCTATATAGCAATCCTGGATGTTCGTTTGTTGCTGGAGTCTGTGATTTTGACCTTGTCGAAAGATTTTCTACGAGTAATATCGATAAACACGATTGCAGTGTTTAGTAGGTTGGATTTCATAATTGAGTGGCACCCACTCAGTTATGAAATCCAATTTGCTCCCGTCAGAACGTATGACCAAAATCTAGGCTAGAATTAATTCTTTTCAAAATTAACCGCCCCAGTAGTTTTGATAGGGTGGTAAGTAGACTCATTAGACAATAATTTCTAGGGTTTTGTTAGTCTTTCCCCTTTTTAGGTAGGGCGATGCCTTTGGCCGTTTTCCAAACCTATGGAAAGTAATGTTAGAGCAGATCCTCGTCAGGATCATTTTCTTGCCAGGTTTGTAACAAATACATTTCCAACGCCACGAGATTTTTTGGTGACTAGTTTCTTGATTGTTGTACTTACCTCTGCGTTGGTTATTAGTTACGGTTGGTCAGTAGGTGGTATGCACAGTTTTTCTTCTACTCCTTGGATAGTTCTAGTCACCTCCTGCTCTTCAACTGGAGACAGAGGACATCCCGTTTCTGTATGTTGGGTGGCAAAGTGTTCTGCAGGGATTTCCACTTTTTCTAGAGGCAAGAAGCATGGACCAGTTGGGGCCTGTTGTTGGTCATTTGACTTCCATCGGTTCTTTAAGGGTGCGGACTAGTTGCCAAGCTTCCCTGTTTTCTAATGACAGGTGAGATACTTTATCCTCACACCTTCCCATTCTTCTTTTCTTCTGGCGAACAGTGAGTTGGTGAGCGTAGTGGCGATATCTGTGGCGGTCAGCAGGGTCTCGTAAATGTTGCCAATGTGTTCTATATCGCTTTCTCGTAAGTATGTAAAGTCTTCTAATATGTCTTGAAGTCCTTGATGGAAATCATTGTTAAGGTGAAAGTTGCTCTCCTTCCAGTATCCTTGTCTGTGTTATTGAAATGGTTGATGGCCATCTCGATGTGATCGAGCTCGTTAGTTGTAGGTGGTCTTTATTTTATTGTGGGCCAGTCTTGAAAAGTAAATCAGTCTGTTTCCTTTATTCTTCTGGCCGTGGTATTCGGTAGAGTGAAGTTTCTGATGTGGAGCACAACTGGATTATGGTCTGAAGATAAGTCAGTCATTATCGTGATATGTAGTGGGTAAGTGATTGTTTTAGGTACGACAATGTCTAAGATGTAAGGCTGAGCATGGTGGGTATTTAGGATGTATGTTGGCCTGTAGGTGCAAGAACCTCTATGTTTCTCATTTCTGATAGCTGAAACATTTGTTCTATGGAAGTTCCATACATTATGTTCGGAGTTTAAGTCACCATCAGAGATGATTTTGATACCTTTGAAAAGGATTTGGTTAAGATCATTCTCCGTTAGGACTCTATTTTGAGATGGGTACCCCAATGACAGTATAAGGTAGCCTTCCTTGTTGTGGATCGTAATTACTGTTGCTTCCATTTCCAACACGTTAAGAGGTTGGATGGCTGTATGTGTCAAAATTTTTTTAATCGCAGAGCCCTATTGACCTATCCCGTCAGTATGGTATATCTGAAAACCTGTTAGACAGAAAGGATCTTTAGGTCTCAGGTGGGAGTTTGTCAGGAGAAATACATTAATTAAATGAAGATTTGAGAAATCTAGGAGTTCCGGTTTTTTTTATTATTATTTAACGCCGTTAGCATTCCAAATGGCAATGCTAATGTCGCACTATGAAGTTGGAGTTCTGGCCATTAATCGAACACGGCCATCATAGCTACCATAGAATCGAACAGTTTGGTGAACTAATCTTTGGCTCTATTAATTTTTCTCCTTGTCCTTGTTATTGAACTGAGAAATTTCTTTGTGTCATCAGATTCCCCTTCCTCTTCTCGACCATTCTGTCTGTTGCGGTGTCTTCTTGATCCTTTCAGTGATTTGGTGAAAATGTGGTTCCCTTCTGTAGGTTCTCTGAGAGATACATGCTTTATGTACAGTCAGGTTTGATCATAGTTTAGATTTACGGTCTCCTATACTTTTGGTACCGTCATCTTAGCAAAATTTTGAAAGATTAACACAAATCCTATATACTGCGAAAATGGTACAAATAATTTATCATTATTACTATACACTGCAAGTGATCACAACCTGTTGATAAGAACTAAGGCCCAATAATACTAAAGAACTAAACATCTTGAGTTATCAAAACTTCAGTTCGTTTAACGATGGCAATCATTGAAAAATAATCTTCGGTAAATTCCAGAAGCCACACTTCCGGCATCAGCGTTCCACTTAGTTGTTTGCAACATATCTCGTCCGTTTATGGTATCTTGACTCACTCCTTATATGTTTTGCTGTATCCTGACAGGTTACTGGCCATGCTGAAGCCGATACCGATCCCTAGCTGCATCTGACACGGCATCTGCCAGTTTGTCCAGTTCCTTTTTGTTTGTACTTATGGCTTTACGCCTCGCCGAGGTCGTGGTCATTAGAGGCGGGATGGGACAGGGGACAAGGAACGGGAAGGAAATCGGCCATGGTCTTTTGAAGGAAGCATCTCGGCATTCTCCTGAAGCGATTTGGGTGAACCAAGGAAAACTCAAATCTGGATGCCCGGACGTGGATTCGAAACGGCGTCCTCCAGAATGGGAGGCCAGAGCTTTAACCGCTCAGTTTGTCCAGATCTTCCCAGAGGAGGTTGTCTTTCAAAATTTCCGAGGTAGTTTTTCTCTGTACTGTTTGATTCGATCATCAACTAAAGCACATTCAAACAGTTTATAATCAGGTGTTCCTCGGGATCCGCACGTGCATAGATCATTCATTCTCTGCGCTATTGATCCTGTAGAGATATGTTTCATACGGTGAGGAAATGTATCAACCCTTGGGATGGACTGAGTGCTTCACACGCATCTTCTCTCTGATGTCAGGAAGCATTTCAAATCCTCTCGTTCCTGTTTCCGAGTTGTTACACTGCTGTTGCCATTCATTTAAGCAAATTTTAATGTTAATCTTCTTTGAAGTCACTTGACGCAGGATCTCTGTTACCTTGTCAGAGTTTCCTTTTCGTAGCTAGTAACATTCTGCCCCCTTTCTTATTTCCAGGTCTAAAGGTCATATTCCGAGAATGACTATAAGTGCATCAGTTGGGATATTTCGGAATGCGCTTGTAAGACGCAAGAGAATTTCTCGTTGCATTCATCTGATATTCCTTGCAGGTTTAACAGATCTTAATCTATGAGCCCAAGTGCTTGCTCGATAACCTATAATGGCTGTGGTAATGACACCATGATATATCCTTCTAGTCGGCAGTGGGATTAGAAATCTTATTTTATAGCCTTATAGTCAGCAGTGGGGTTAGGAATCTTCTTTGCCGAATGCTAATTATCTTATTCATTGATGCAGTCGTTCTTTGGCATATTATTATTATTATTATTATTACTCCGCGATTCACTATAAGTGTGTGGCGGAGGGTGCATAGCACCTATCGAGAAGGGTTATGGTTTGGAAGGGTTATAAGGGATATGGCAGGAGGCGCCCATGGGCTATTGTGAGGAACCATCCCCGCATTCGCGTGGAGTGATCTGGGAAAACCATGGAAAACCCAGATCAGGATGGCTGGAGTGCTTTATCGAAAGCTACTCCTGTCGGATTTTAAGTTTACTCGCCCGGTAAATCCTTTCTATTCCATTCCCTAATCGCTCGTGGGAAAAATGAGTACAGAAATGAATCGGTTCTGGCCCTGATTTCTCTTATCTTATTTTCACGGTCATTTCGAGATATGAATGTTGCTGGTAGCAATATTTGCTGACTGTCATTCCGAAATACATCTGTCGTGAATTTTTCAATTAGCTTCCGTCGAGAGCAACGCCTTCGGTGTTCCAGGTCTTCCCAACCTAACTCCTTCAACATCGCACTTACGCTTTCCCTCCAACTATATATACCTGTCACGAATCGGGCGGCTCTTCTTTGGACCTTCTCTAAAGCCTCCATTAACCCCTTTTGATGGGGACCCCATACAGATCAACAATACTCTAAGTGAGGACGTACTAGTGACTTGTATACAATCGATTTAACTTCCTGAGTGCATTGATTTAAATTACGACCTAGAAATCGGAGTATACGATTTGCTTTCCCCATTACATTCTCGATATGCTCATTCCACGACAAATTATTACGAATTGTTACCCCTAGGTATTTAGCGGAATCTACCGTTCTAAGGACAGTGTCATTAATCGTATATTCATAATTAAATGGTGTCACCTTTTTACTCACACGCATGACTTGGCACTTTTTAGCGTTTAACTCCAACTGCCAATCTTTACACCACACAATTATTTTCGTAATATCGTCTTGTAACAAAGCGCAGTCGTCCAGGGTTTTGATTTCGCGATAAATTATAGCATCATCGGCAAATAATCTTTTCATTCCCCCTATTATGTCGCATAGATCATTGATGTATATGAGAAACAACAGAGGCCCTAACACGCTTCCCTGGGGAACTCCAGACCCCACTTCAGTAAGTGATGAACGCTCACCGTCGAGAACTACACACTGTGTTCTGCCCTTCAGGAAGTCTGCAACCCAGTCGCATATTTGTCTAGATATGCCGTAACCGCGAAGTTTCCTAAGTAACCTAGTGTGAGGCACAGTGTCGAAAGCTTTTTTAAAGTCTAATAGAACCAAATCAACCTGGGATTGCTCATCTATAATTCGGCACAAGTCGTGAATTAGAAGTGCAAGTTGTGTTTCGCAACATCGGCCTTTTCTGAATCCATGTTGATTTGGATTTAAAAGCTCACCTTCATCCAAGAACCGCATGACATTCGAATAGATGATATGTTCTAAAATCCTGCAAAATATTGAAGTTAACGAGATCGGCCTATAATTCTGAGGATCATTAACATTCCCATTTTTAAACACTGGAGTTACGATAGCGGTCTTCCATTCGGCTGGTATTTTTCCTTGATCCAGAGAGACGGTATACAATTTCATCAAATACGGTGCAATTTCCTTTGCGTATCTTGAGTAGAATCTTGTAGGAATACCGTCTGGTCCGGGAGCCTTATTGGTTTTTACATTCATAAGCAGTTTAGTTATTCCCTCGACATCAAGAACGAGATCATTCATAATTTTGTCGGTACGATTGTTAAATATCGGTATCTCCTCTGAGTTTTCTATCGTGAAAGCCTTTTTAAATATATCATTCAAAATTTCTGCTTTCTCTACGCTTGTTTCTGATAATTCACCATTTTCTTTAATCGCGACGGCATAACCTTACGAGAGCCTCTTATTACTTTGATATACGACCAGAACTTTTTTGGATTAGTAATCAGATCTTCGGATAAATTCATGGCTTGGAATTCTTTAAACGCATCGCGCATTGCCTTACGCACTTCCGCACGCAACTGGACTAATTTAGCACGATTAGATGAGTCCCCCGATTTTTTCACCGCGGCATGTAAACGCCTTTGTCTCCTGAGCAAACGTTTCACTTCCCTATTGAACCAAGGGAAGTTATTACTGACCTTAATACACTTCTTAGGAACAAACTTGTTTAAACCGGTCCATATTAGTTCTTTTAAATTAAACCAAAGTTCCTCAACATTTGTATTTAGCGTGTACGTTTCAAAATTCTTCGCAAAATGGTCAACCATACCCGCATCGTTTGCCTTATCGAAGCAAAACACGAGTTTCTCTTTGTCATGCTTCAGACTCAGACTAGAGTTTAACGTTACCACAACCGCCTTGTGATCACTTATACCGTCTTCTATACAAACTTTATCTACAATATCGGGATTGCTAATTAGAAAAATATCCAGAATGGACGAGGAATCTTCGTTGCACCGTGTTGGCTCTTCGACCATCTGTTCAAGAGATCTTTCTGCAAATGATTCTAGGAACGTTTCGGTTATTAACCTATCTCTTCCACCCAACCTGAACGTGTATGTGTCCCACCTAACCGACGGTAGGTTAAAGTCACCACCCACGATCAATATATGTCCTTGAAATTTTTTGTAAATGTTATTAAGCGACTCCCTGAAGTATTCCGCGTTAGCTAAATCAGAATCCGGAGGTCGATAAAATGACCCGAGTATGAACTTTAAATTTTTGCCAATTTTTACCTTGACCCATATTAACTCGCAAAAATTTTCCGTTTCAGTTACGACAGAGCAATTAACGGTTTTACTTACGGCCACGAACACACCCCCGCCCATTGAGACAGTTCTGTCCTTCCGAAAAACATTGAAATGAGGGCCAAATACTTCGCTAGATTCAACTTCAGGCGTCAACCAACTCTCGGTTCCAAGTATTATATCGACATCATTAGTCGCAACTGAGGCGTGAAAATCCGCTACTTTCCCTCTAATACTCCGACAATTTAGTACCATTATCCTTAGCTGCTTCGTATTGTTATTTGTGGAGTCTAAAATAGCATTTTTCATACTCGCACTCTGACGGTAAACGGGTGAAGTAATTGGAGCTGTAATATTAAAATTATTCGCGCCATCCCTACCGGGACCAGCTTCTATGTTATCAGCACATCCTCTTCGGTGAAATGAAGGATCCTCGGGCCTCACGCTGTTCCTAAAAAATAATTCATATCAAGGCGGTTCCAAATTTTAGCAGCCACCTTGGACGCCATTCTAGGTGTGTAGTGGACGCCCGACCTGTCAAATGCGTCCCAGCTGGCAGCTATCATCGGACGAAGGTCGACGAAGCCCCAGTTGTTTTTGCGACACAGCTCCTGCAAATTACTATTTAAATTAAATATCTTCCACCACACAGCCTCCCCACAATCGACACGCGGCACCACACTGCAAATTGAGAACTGTAATGAAACTGAATTTTCCCGGGCGGCTTCATACGCCTTTCGGCCCAACTTGTCCATGGATTTAACTATATCTGGAACAGAAACACGACACGAGTCATTAGTACCGACGTGCGCAGCTACTCTTAACTGACGGCAGTTCGATTCCCTAATCGCTTTTGGAATGGCCTCGATGACACGTGGTACGGTTGCTCCTGAAAGAGAAACGGAATGAACGTTAGTATGAGGATCTGCACCGTTCTTCGTGGCTAATTCCCGTAGCGGTTTCTCCAGCCGTCGCACGTTGGAGCTGCCAATGACCAGTAAACCTTTTCCTGGCAAGGCTCGGGGTCTGCGGGGATATACAATCAATGTGACCATTAAAATTCCTTTGTTCATCCAAAATAATCCCTAAGTATCTTACTGTTTTGTGTCTTTTAATGGAATTTTCTCCAAGCTACACAGTGGAGTTGCGTTTCGGTGATCCTCTCATCAATATGTATTGGATTTTTGCTGGTGCTAGCTGGAGCTTAACTTGTTTACACCAGCATTCCATTACTTTCATTACTTATTTGGTGTTTGTCTCTATCTATCTTCTATTATTTCCTCCAGCAAGCAGCAAAATATCATCTGAGAAGGCAACGATTCATTCAAGCTCAGCCAGACCCATCAGTCTGTTAAGGACAGGTTCCAGAGCAATATCCCAGAATTCTGGGCCACATACTGAACCTTGTGGACATCCTTTTGTGAGATGTTTTGTCAGTTGCTGACCAGAGCTTTGAAGTGTTCCAGTTCTTCCATGACAGTAGTCTTTCAAGCTCTCATACAACACTCGTGGGCATCCTAACTCCCTTAGTCGGGCGAACATACACGGCCACCATAAATTATCAAAGGCGCCGGAAAAGTCTACACATGTGCCAATTACATATTTCTTGTTTGTCAAGCTGCCAATACGCTGAGCTTCATTTGTGGCATATCCTGTTGACCTGCCGAACTGCTGCTGATTCAGACCTTTCAATAATCTGAATTCTTCAATTATTTTACAAAGTAATTTTTCTTCAATTTTTCCAAGTGTATTGAGTAGGCAAATTGGTGTGTAAGATTTTGGTAGTGTAAATCCTAATCTTCTCATTTCCTTATAATTTTTATGCTCGATGTTTTTCAACGATGGGGTATCCTTCCTTGCAGGAGGCACGCGTTCAGCAGTTCGCCAAGGAACTATTTGCTGAACAGTTTTACTGTTATCTCATCAGGTCCTGGTGCTTTATTCTTCTTCAGCGTGCTTATTGCGGTTCTTACTTCCTCTTGAGCGAATGGTAGAACCACCATGTTAATATCATATTCGTTGTTCATTAGTAGCCTTGTAAGTTTGTGTTCCTCAGAATCGGATTCCTGCTGGTCGTCCGGCAAGAGCGTTTTTAGGAGAAGCTCTGCCGATTCCTGTCAACTGCTTATCATTGTTCCATCTTCTTTCCTGAGTGTAGAAAAAACGGTAGGTGATTTTACCTTCTGCCCAGCTAGCTTGTACGGAAGTCCTCATGGGTTTAAAACCATGTTTTTGCTTATGTATGTCTCCCAGCTGGTTAATCTAACATCCTAAAGTTTCTGATGATTCTCAGCTTTCGCTGACCTGTACTGATCCAGTGTCCAGCTATGTTCGGTGGCAGTTTTAGCATTGTGGTAGTGCCTTCGAGTTCTCCTCACTTTTCTCCTTAATCTCTGAAGCGTATCGTGCTCAGAATACATTTTTTATCACTAAGCACTATCGATACCCTCATATCATGTTGTATTGCATTCGTCAGTTCTATCTTCTTCGTAGGTTCCAGTCTGTTTTATAAGAATATAACCAACATTCTTCTATTTTATCTTGCTCTAGGGCATTAGGTATGGAGAAATAGATGACATTATGATCTGACGTTGTTAGATTTTGCCCAATTTTCCAGTTTTGGACTAGTCGAAAAGCTTTCCCATTTGTTGATGTTACATCTATATTTGTTGCTGCACCAGCTCTAAAGTATTCTAAAATATGTAGGAATTAAAGAGTTTATTCATAACTTCCAGATTCAGTTCGAAAATATTCTGTTCTAATAATATTCCTCACTCATCCCTGATCTTACTATGCCAGAGGGAAGATTTGGTGGGCATATGCAACGTGTACAGTGACGATCGGATCTGAGTAATGTTGAAAAAAGATTTAGAAAGATCATATAAGAAGTAAAAAAGACAATCGCAATTAAGTAGCATTAGAACTGAAGGATATGAGAATAGGAAGATGGATCGGAGACTGGACAGAACTATCTAGAGAGCTGATAAACAGTATAAATCAGACTGTAAAGAATTTTGAGCTAAAATTAGCAAGTATTGTAAGTAAATGCATCGAAAAAATGCCACAGGACCATAATATTCATGTAAATTGGTAAATAATAATATATATGTGCAAGTTTTGTTTGAATCTGAATTCTGAAACCACTGCGTAACAGTTAAATTTCATTTCTTCGAATTTAATAAAATCAAGGGTTAATAATTCTGAAAATTATTAATTTTAACGTTTCTGGCAGGATGCCTACACACATTAATGTTGTCTGTAGGAATAGTTTAGTTCTTTTTCTAAAACAATCGATTTTTTAATTTAAATTCTATGCAGCTCATGCCCAGGAGGCAAATTTCCTAATCTCGTACAATTGATACTTAAGCACTCTAATTTTAATTTCTTTCGGCGTTTTTGGTAAAATTCATCTCTTCCCTTGTTAACTTTTTACATTTCCTGTCTCCTACCTACAAAAGGAATTTTTTCCACTCCCTTAAACCTGAAAACGATTGCCAGCTTGTGGACATGGTCATCTTTTCTCTTCCAAGCACTAGTTTTAACTCTCTCACCATCGCCTATAATAATTACCTCGACATCGTCGAGGCGTAAAACCGTAAGTAAGTAAAAAAAAACAACTCTTTTACCAATATCTCTCTAAGTCTCATAATAAACATACGCCTCGTACACTACCAGTACACTCTTCACCATCCTCCTCTCTTCCAATGATTTCCATTTCACCTCCTTTATTAGATCACTTACTGATTATGTTCTGCGGTAATTTCCACAAAGAAATTTAGCTGCCCTTCTTCGCTCGCCCTCCATTTAGTATATCTGATGCCAAAAATATGGGTCCCATATTATCCACCATTTTCAAATAATTTTCAGACCAAATTTTTACGATCCAGTTCTCTCACTTCACTGGTACACCACTTCATCACCCTCTCCAGTAAATGGAAGATTTTGTATCATGCTTCCAGAAATTTCCGGTATGGTTGCATAAAAAACGTTACTTAAACTTGTGTAAAATTAATTGGGCGAATATTTTCAACCCTATTTTTATTTATAAGAATATAGAAATTTTCGGAGCCGGTGCCAAACTGAAAGCAGCCGACCCCTTTAACATTATTAGATCGCCCATTACGTCCCTCAAACACGATTTTGCTGCTCCCATAAAGTTACTGCCCCGGGAGAGCTCCCCTGTTTGCTCCTCTCCCCCCTCCCCCACCTCTGTATCTGGCTCTATTTATTTATTATTTATCTTATCTTGTTTCATGGATCCCTGCTTAGGAAGGATATCTGGGATGTGAAACATGTCATGGATAATACACATACATACAATATGAGTCATAATCATTTGAAAACAATCATATGTTACAAGGAAAAATAAAGTGAATAAAAATAAATATTAATTTTTACAACTGAGTTTTGCAAAAGGCCTTATTGAATATAATTAATATTTTATTCAAATTCTTGAATGGAGTAGAAGTCAATAAGCTAATTTCTCAGTTTTTCTTTAAATATATCTTTAATAACTGCAAACTGTTGGGAAGTTTATTAAACAGATGTATCCCAGAATAATTAACTCCTCTTTGTACTAATGACAGAGATGTTTGTGTTTTTTGCAAGTTATTTCTGTTTCCTGTATTGAAATTGTGTACCTACGAATTAAATGTAAACAGGTTAAAATGTTCTATGACAAGGCACATGAAAGAATATATATACTGTGAAGTCATTGTAAGAATATTGAGTTTTTTTAAATGTTTACAAGAAGTTCTTGGTTTTACCCTACACAGCACCCTATTAGCTCTTTTCTGTGGTATGGAAACTTTTTTACTTTGTGAAGAGTTTCTCCAAAAAATTATGCCATATGACATCATTGAATGGAAAATATGAGGAGTACACCTGTTTCAGTTAATTCTAGATCTGCTGTTTAGAGAAAGTGTTTCGTATTACAAAGGTGGCACTACTTAACTGCTTCAGTAGTGAAGTGATATGTTCATGCCAACATAGTTTCTCAACTATTTTAATAACAAGGAATTTTTATACTCTTTGTTTCTAATATTGTGTTATTTTTTAGCTTACTTGTAAATCTGGCTGTGCATATTTTATTGTTTTAAACATAATAGGCCTATAACGTGTTTTTTTTTATTTTAAGGAATTTGCCTTAAACCAATTTGCTCTTATTCACTAAGTACTTTATTTACATTAAATTCTAGATTACTGTTTGGTGTTTCTATCACAGTCAGGTTAGTCTGCAAATAAAATACTCTTAACTTTCTCAGATAAGTTTCCAGTAAGATCTTTGATGTACAACTGAAAGAGGAGGGGTAAGATGACAGAGCCTTGTGGAATTCCATGTTATATTTTCTCCCAGTCTGTTAAAGCATCTTTACTTATTTTAGAATAAAAAATGCAAACTTTTTGCATTCGACTTTCCATGTATGATTTAAACCATTTACTTACGTTTCCATAAATACCATAGTATTCCATTTTCTTCAAAAGTAATTCATGATTTAGAAAGTCAAATGCTTTTGCAAGATCACAAAATATTCCTACAGGGCTCATTTTATATTCAGTTCCTCAAATGTGTTATTTAAAAATGAATATATAGCCATTTCTATAGATGATCCTTTTGGAACCCAAATTGTGAAATCGTGAGGTATTATATTGTCTAACATGTTATACTTACTCTACAATACATGACATTTTCAAAAGTCTTTGAGTATCCGGAATGTAATGAAATGGGACAATAGTTTTCTATACATGTTGCTTCTCCTTTTTTAAACAAAAGTATTACAAATGCATATTTTAGTTTATTTGGAAACACACTTTGCATTAAGGATTCATTACAAATGTGGGCAAGTACATGATTGATACAATTTGAATATCTTTTCAGCAATTTACTTCAAAGATTTCCGTAGCTGGAAGAATTTTTAGGTTTTAAGTGTTTCATAAGTTTATTTATTTCTGACACTTTAACTGGTGGCAATTGAATATCTACAAATCTATTTGGGAAAGCAGTCTGAAGAAGGCGTAGGGAACTAGGTGGGCACTGCTTTTGTATGCCTAATTTCTTTATAACTGAACTAAAATGTTTGTTAAAAATTTCTCAAACTTCCCCTATTTCACAATGAACAGATCCATTTTGTTTTATTTTTATGTCTTTACAGATTTTCCTGTTTCAGTTTTTATTATCCTCCTCATAGTTTTCATCTTATTGCCTGAATTCTCTATTTTCTCTGATATATATCTGTTCTTCGCCTTTTCTAATTACCTTTCTTAGTATTTTATAATAAATTTTGTAACGAGCTTCCAGTGTATAGTTATCTGATTCTCTTACTTTTAAGTACAAGACCCTTTTTGTTTTACAAGATACTCTAATACTCTTTGTTATCCATCCCTTACCCAGTTCATTGTTTGGAGTACGGTATTGACAACTTTCCTTTTTTGAAACTTCCTTCGAAACGTGTTAGAAATATATTGAGAAAGGAATCAAATTTTTCATTAAAACCCTGTGCATGGTACACTTCTGACCATTGTTCATTATTTAAGGAATCTGTGAAATATTTTATATTGTTTTCATTAATATTTCTTCTATATACCCAACTTTTATTTATCTGTTTAATAGTGTTTCTGGACTTCATATATAGCAACTGGGCATCATGATCTGAGACATCATTTATTACTGGTAATATGTTATAATTACTGTACTGAGAAATATCCATAAAAAATTATCACTTGCAGTCCTGCTATTATTTTGTATTCTTGTAGGAAAATTTATAAGACTTGTTAAGTTAAACATCAAGGCTCCCATATCTAGCCTCTCATTGCTGTGATTAAGAAAGTCAACATTAAAATCACCAAATAAAATTATTTATTTGTTATTTGTAAAACATAGTAGCAAAGACTCTAACTGAGATAAAAAGTCTAAAATTTCATGAGAGCGACATATAAATTGCTATTACTATGAGCTCTTCCTTAGTATATTCCAGTTTTGTAACACAGCATGCAAAGTGTTGTTCTATACAATACTTACTTACACCTACACTGTTCTATTGAATATTATTTTTAACAAAAATGGTAACTCCCACTTTCTCCATTTTATATCTACAGAAATGAGAACTTAGTTTATAATTTGGGATGGACAGCTGAGATAATCCTGTGTTAGACAAATGACGTTCAGATATGCACAAAACATCTTCATTGAAATTTCTGGAATTATTAAATTTTTCTAGGCATAAGGTAATGTCATCAATTTTACTAAATATTTCTCTTATATTCTGATCAAGAATAGTGGTCTGAACACTTTGATTTTTTAGTATATACTGATATGTCAGTTAGAATTTCTAATTTCAATAAGTTTTGATCAGGAGAGATATTAATTTCTTTTAGACATCTTAAAACACTTATTTTATTTACCATAAAAAAGGCTGTGAACTAACACCACTTTTAAGAGGAATACCTCTTTCACTCACCTGATCCCATCAGCAATAAGAAGCGAAAGCTTCCTTTTACCTCTGAAATTCAGATAGAGTCCATGGCGAGTATAACTGTCCCTACCAATGCAGGCCACATTTATCAAACCAATGTGTGAATTTTCTGGCTGCCAGAGCACCGTTTCCAACGCCTAATGCTATACCACATCCAGGGTTTATCATATCGCTCAAACAAATCAACAAATCCCACATTCGTGTTTTCTTGGAAATGTGAGCAATGTCTTCCTCAATTGAATAATTGAGATCCTTATAAAGACAATTTCATGGTCCTCCCACAATTACAATACAATCTCCCTCTGAAAAATCTTTCCCTAGGTCTTCGACATTTGCTAAAACACTTCCAAGATCTGCATTTGGTTTGAAAATACTGCAAACATCGTAATCTGGCCACAATTCAGACTGAACCATCTCACTGATTCCCCTCCCATGACTGGTTTCAAGTAACAGTACCTTCCTGCGTTTAGACACCCCCTGAAAAGTTCTCCCTTTTACTTTACAAGATTCCTGATCGTTCAGTCCAAGTGACAGTCCTCAGAGTCACCATCTAGATCCTCCAATGGACGAAACACATTGGATGTCTCCAGCTGGAAACCGTCATACAGACACCGTCTCGAACCTATCCTGCCAGAGTTGACTTCTTTCCATTCACTGTTCTGCCTAAGCCTAAGAACAGAATTTTCTGCCTTCAGGGACTTTGAATCCCTCTCTGCAGATGCCAGATCTGACTGGAGCTTCAGAATCCGCTGCTCCTCATCATTAATTCTGAAGGACTGACAGTTCCAGGCAATATTGACACAAGAGTCATTGTTAGCAACATCGCTGCATCACCAGTGAAACCAGTGCCCGCAGTCCCGGCACGTCACTCTTTCTCTTACCAATCTTCGGCAATTTCCATTACGATGCTTTCAGAAAAACTTAAGATCGGAAAAAAATTAAAACTTTTACTTTTTAAACTACTTTAAAATTTAGGAGAAAAAACTTTAAAACGTTTACTTTTTAATTAATTACCTGTGTATCAGTTGCCAAAGAAATTCAAAGTAGGATTCTAAAAAAAAATGCTAAAAAATACTGTGTCAATCACTCGAAACTTTTCCGAAATGTGAATTACAACAATTATCAAATACAAGACTTTCAACAAAACAACATAAATGATTTCAAAAGATTTTTTTAAGCAATTACAATTAAATTTCAGACCTAACCTCAAATGTAAACAAATAAAAATACTGCACTGATTTTCTGTTAAATAAATACGGTTCACTATCACTTGAGAACTTTACAAATTTACTTCAAAACAAAACTAATGCTGTCAAAACAAACTTACAGTGAAATTCTGTCACGCTATAACAAGAATATTGTCACTAGATGTTACTCCTGGATGTAAACAAAAGTCATCGAACATTGAATCAACAATTTACGGATTTATAATAAATAAAACGGATCACTAACACTCAAAATACTAGAATATGATATTCTTCAACGTTTTAACTAACTTACTAGATTACATTTAACTACAAAAACACAAATTATTACTGCACGTCACGAATCATGTGATAATCTTTCTACCTATTACCAGGATTAAAACTGAGTTCACAACGAATCCACGGCATTTAAAAATAACATTTATTGATTCAGGAAAAAAAATAAAAGAATTTTTATCTCGTATCGCCTACACTAAAGAAGAATATTAGAAAAAATGGCTGATTTATTCTATACAATAACCCTAGTTTCAATTAAATAATCGCAGTACGTAGTAAGTTAAATTTATAGTATACTAGCTGAACCGGAAATGTTTCCCTATATTTATATATATAGACAACTGTAAGCCCGTGACCGTTTTTTTTTTTTTTTTGCGTATTGTTACGGGTCCACAATAATTCCAGTTTTGAGGGTCAAAGATTATGACAGGTTGACCTGATGTGACCAGACACGGAACTGAGCTGTTTTCAGCATTAGGATGAAAAAAAAATCTCTGAGCTTGAAGAACTCAGAAATATTAATAGACTTATTAAACACGGACATGGATGATCACGCTATCATTTAATTATTTCAAATGCCATAGACTTGAACTTGCTGAAATACAAACATTACTTGTATTTAATCCTAAAATATAATCCTGCAAAATTTGAAGAATTCCTGTTTGCTTCGAAAGCATTATGTTGTATTTTATGTAATCATTGGTCATAGTTTCTTTAACGGATGGAGAAATTATTCAGATTCCGCATTAATAAATAGCCGAACAACTCCGAAGAAATGAATTGTCAGAACACTCGATTCGGTAACATTTTTCGCCTAATATCCACTTTATAGTCTAATAACACACGTATAGCGAACGTGAACAAGGACCATCAACGAAGGTGGTCAGTAAAATATGTAAAAAGCAAGTGAACCGTAATGCATAAACTTTGATCAAGCAGCAACATTAGCGAGAGTTTTAATCGAATTCATATTTAGCGTAGGCTGGAATGACATATGGCATTCGTGGTTATAGCAGAAACCATCAGAAATTTAAGTTTCTTAAATGTTACTTTCATTAGCGACATCTTACAGAAAATCACGTGTAGTTCCAAGTTTTTTCAGACAAAATGTTTTTCCACATTTTTTAAGAATAAACTTTATGACTGGTTTATAGGTATTTCATAGCGGTTGCGTATGTATTAAACTGTGCACATAATATCTAATTTCTAATATCTCTGGTCGCTGTTATTTTGCGGCAAGAATATCATTGTTGAATTGCGATTAATAAATAAAAAGGTGTTGTTGTGTTTTAAATTGGTTAGATAAAGTAAGTGCTGTATTTTTTTTTAATAACAAGAAAATATTTTATTTATATGTTGTAAATACTAAATGCTACAGCTGAAAACAAAAATCATGTAATAATCTATACATTGCGTATACATAGTAATATTTTTGATGATTCAAATCTACATAAAAAAATTCATTTAATAGCTAAGGCGTGTATAAACTTTGGTCATAAATTTTAGCCCAGGTCGGAATTACAACTGGAAATCTGTATTTAAGTTTCTTAAGGTCGACACGTTTCTGAAAAATACGAGTAGTTTCACCTATTTTTGAGCTATCAAGTATTTCCATATTTTTTTTATGAATGAAATGCCACGACAAACAAATTTAATGAATGTATTCTTGCAATTAATTTCATAGCAGTTACTTAGCTATCAAACAGTGCATCAAACCTCTACTTACTAATAACTACAGTCGCTGTTATTTAGCAAGTGACGGCTGGTATATGACGTCACTGCTCTACAGACAATAGTTATCGAGGTGAGGACGCAGTAACCAGAAAACGCATTTTATTAAAGAGGATTAATTGATCACAGTTAAAAGTTTTATATGAATTTTAATATTTAGTTAAAATTAGAAATTTACATATACATTTTTATTTTTGTGTGTTTGAATTACTTAAATTGTTATTTCTGGTTTAATCGATTTTAAGTTTATTGCAATTTTCTTGGATATGCAATGTTTCTGATAGTGCCATTTGGCTTGTACACCAACAAATCCCTTGGTTTTACTACATGAGAGAATGCAACGTACAAATGTCCATGACGAAAACATGGATTCCCCAAATTCAATCCAAATACTTACAATGATCGAACTTGTGATTTATTTATCATCAAAAGCCAGTTTAATTGGAAATTGCAATCGTTTGAAATTTAATGGATATCCGTTGGCACTATTGGAATACGTGGTATTAGCACATTCTCTCCTTTGAATTTGCAAATTAAAATTTGTTGCTTCTATCAGATTGTTTAATAATCATTTGACTGCCAATTTAGTACAATTACAAATATGGGGTAAGTCAATGCTTCTTAGATGATTGGTAGGAACAGCTACCTTCAGATTAATGATATGTGGTGGCAAATTGGCAATCAAAATAAATCAAATGAAATAATTCAGTTGGTTAATTTACTGCTTTAACTAGATTTTTAACAGTATTTATTAATTTGTCAGTAATTGTTTCTCCTGGTAAGGTGTTGAATGCTAATATTAATTAAATTTACTTCCAAATTTTCTGCAGCTAATACTAAACATTCACTTAAATATTGATGTCTTTTATAACTTTGTTTAACGTCTGGAAGTATACATTAAACCATTTTTTTTTTCTTGTCAGTGAATGATCCTACTAAAATTGTTCGGTAATTTAATGCACTCTGTTGCTTCTTTAGTTGTAATTTTCTCATTTCCACTATCCAATAATTTTATGAAAAAATGTCTGCAGAAGGATCATTTTGTAATTTAACATACATTTTTGTTGCCAATTAAAATTTATTGATCCTTTTAAACACTCATTTAGCTCATCAGCTGGTAGATTGTAATGATTCTGTAGCAGGTGGCTGTAATAGTAAAATACAATACAACACATTAATTTTCTATAGATCCAAATATAGGAGTTTCGCTCTGTGGGCTCTATGTGTGTGTTAAGTTCCAGATAAAAAATTGTATAACAAAATAGAAAAATACATCAGAAGATGTAGCCTACAGTCAGAGCAAACATGATCCCTTAATTATGTCAACTATATTTACACAAACTGTTAACAGATATTTAGATATACGTTAGAAATAAATATGGAATTAACTTATCATTTATTCCTTCTAAAATATTTTCAGTGAGTGCAAATATAGCTTGTTGTGTTGAAAGGCCATTTTTAAAAGAAAATTGTGATTTACTTAGAATATTATTATTATTAATGTGTTGGTAAGCTCTATTATACATTGCTTTCTCAAAAACTTTGGAGAAGGCTTTAGTAAAGAAATAAGAAGATAATTCGATGCAACTGACTCATCCCCCTTTTTATAGATACGTTTAATTACACCATACTTAAGCCTTTCTAGAAAGGTACCCTCAAGTAAAGATATATTAATCAGATAATTAGAATATTACTTATTTATGTGGAGCACATTTTAATTTTTCTGCTGGAAATCCCATCATAACAACTCGATAATTAGCTCTTAACAGATATGATAACTACTTTTATTTCTTTTGGAGTAATTACATTTGAAGAAATAGTGTCAAATTTTTCTTGGGAACCTTTATTACGAATTCATAATATTTATCAGTCAGCTATCGGCAGTCAATTTATCAGCAACAGATGTTATTAAATATTTCAGCAATTGAAAAATTTGAATCTAGTGAAATTTCTTTGATATAAATGTTATTACTGCCCTGATTATTTTTCCCTGTTCCTTTTTTACAGTATCCCATATTGCCCTAATTTTATTTTTAGAGTCATTAATTTTATTTTTTGTAGTATGTCCTTTAGATTCTTTAATAACCTTTATCACTATTTTGCATTACTGTTTCTAAAGTATTTATAATGGGGAAAGATTCAGTAAACCAGCACTCAAAATTGAAGAGGGAAACAGATACAATTATAAAATGGCACAGGATTCAAATTTGAAGAGATATTTCAGAGAACAATTCAGCAAATGGAAGGAAGGCTCAAGTACAGTAGAATAAAGGTGGGAAGAGTTCAAGGAGATAATAAGAAAGGGGGAAGAAAAATTTATTCTAAGGCAGAAAATAGAGAACCTATGTACTATAATAGGGAAGTGAAGAGATTAAAGAGGTTGGTAAGAAAAGAACGTAACAGAGTTAAGAGACAGCAGGGTAGTAGGGAATATTTAAAACAACTAAACAAGGACTTAATAACAGCAAAGAAAATGGCTAAAGATGGGTTTATGAAGAGTATTGTCAGTGCAGGAGAACCATTGACTGATGCATCTAGAAATTTCTATGGCTATATCAGGAAACTGAGGGGATTGGAGGGTGTAGAGACACTTATAGATAAGGATGGAGAAGAAGTTACTGACGATTTGAAAAAGGCCGAGATTTTAAGTAACTGGTTCCGTGAAAGCATTACGGACAATGAATCAGAAACAAGAGGGTCTAATTCGGAGAATGAGCTGTTTTTACAACACAATTAGAAATGACGATAGTAAAAAATTTGATATTCATCCTGAGGAAATCACGAAGGAAATAAGAAAGCTGAAAAAACATAAAGGGGCTGGTGAAGATATTACTACAGATATCTTAAAGATAGCCAGATGTGACATTGTACCTTATCTTGAAATATTATTTAAATTGAGTCTGGATACTTGCTGCTTACCACAGGACTGGAAAAGTGCAATAGTAGTACCGGTACATAATGGAGGGGTGAGAAATAGAGTTTAGAATTACAGGCCAATCAGTTTGACATCAGTGGTAGGTAAATTAATGGAAAGATTGATATGCAACCACATCAGAAATGTATGAGAGGAACATAAGTGGTTTTCAAGCAGGCAACAAGGGTTCAGGCAAGGATATTCATGCGAATCTCAGTTGGTGGGATATATGCAAGATATTTCAGATGAAATGGACAAGGGAGGCCAAATTGATAGTGTAGCACTAGATCTGTCAAAGGCGTTTGACAGAGCAAGCCATAAAATTGTAGGGTAGCGTATTGGAACCATTGCTATTCATTATTCTAATGAATAATTGTGTTGATTGTTTACTATCTGAAATTAGATTGTTTGCAGATGACATAATGCTGTATAAAAGAATCAAAACAATAGAAGATTGTAAACAGTTGCAGGGTGATCTGGACAGGATATCTAGTTGGGTTGGTAAACATGGAATGAAGATAAATGCAAAGAAGAGTCAGCAAACTAGATACACAAATAAAAAATAAAAGGTTAATTATGAATATAAGGTGGGGAAAGAATTGCTTGCTGAAGACTTGAAATGTAAATATCTTGGCATTACTTTTGATAACAAGCTTAACTGGCAGGACACATTGGACAGGGGGTAGGAAAAGGTTTCAAAGTTCTGCACTTGTTTGAGAAAATGATGAGGGGATGTACGGGAGAAGACCATTGCTCGAATATGGTAGTGTAGTATGGGACCCTCATTTTATGTATCAAATACAGGAGTGGGAGAGGGTGCCAAAAAGGGCTGCTAGATTTGTTTCTGGAAATTATCGCAGAATGCAGTCAGTGACGGTTATGATAAAGGAGCTGGAATGGGATTCATTGCAAGACAGGAGGAGGATGAGGAGGGTCATGGGAGTGTACAGGGCATAAACTGGCGATGAGGCATGTTAAGATATTGCAATAGGTATGAAAAGTAGTTCATGGAAGGGAAAAGATTACCATGGCCACAAGCTGGCACTCGATTTCAGGCACAAGGGTGTGGGGAGATTCATTTTTTAGGTAAGGGCACAGGTGGGCACAGTTAATCCAAACGTTAACTTCGTTAATCATTATTCCGCTACTTAAAAATTTAACTTCGATAATCGTTAAAGCGTTAAATGTTTATAAATTTAACGCAAGTTAAAGTTATCCGTTAAAAGTTAACTAGTCAAAAGTTGTACTGATGTATTAGTATTATAGTACGGTAGGTATAAGTGCTCTCTATCTCAAGGTGTTATGTACCATGATGCAAGTGTGGATTTATTTATAAAAATTAACAAATTGTGGTTACACTATCGCCACATCAACGAAGTGGTATTCCTGTCTGTTTTTATCTTTGTTGAGACTGTGATCAACTGATCAACATAACACTTGCAAATTGTCTTACGAGAGACAATTAAGGCACTCGTGACTTTATAAAAAAAAAAGTAGTAAAAAAAAACATGAATGCAGAATGAAAAGCTTCGACCAGTGAAATTTGCGGCGAACCTAAAATCTACGACCAATGCCTGTTACGGTTATCTTTGTGCCACTGCCTACCTGTGACCTAAAGGCCCCTTTAGACGCCCCAGCCTGGTTTCACTAAATCATGGCCTGCATGTTTTTACGTGAACAAATAGAACGGAAGTTGACACACAAATGTTTCCAATTAAAATCTACCCCCTTCCCACCCACGCACACATTCGTAGCACATAGCCTTTTTTTCCTATTGATTCCAGAAGAATTTGGACTGTTTTTTTCTTGTTAGACTATCGTAAATTACATACGGAGATAATATTAAATGTCGGAAACATATATTTACATTCTCTTGAGTGTTATGCACCTCATTTTAACTGTGACAATAATACGAATGAAAAACAACGTGGCCTGGTTCGGAACCCCTCCCCCTCCCACGTAGCCCAATGTAGCATTCCAGCCAACCCCCCACGACCGAGCTACGTGGTTTATGGACGGTCCCTCTGAAGTATAGCAAAGGGTATATCTATTGCGTGTCATTGCCATTTTCTTAATATCCTTGTTATAAATCATGTAAAATCTTGTTCTGTTACGTTAACATATTTCCATGTTGTCATAGCACATTTTCTTTCACAAAATAATGATCTCTTATGTATGGCAGGGGTGTTTTGCAGCTTTTAATTGTTAACGATATTACCAAATGAATACACCTCATTACAGATAATAAAGTTGATTTGTCAATAAGATAGGTTGTGAAGCTTTTTAGTTTATTTACATTTGCAGAATTCACAATATAAAATAGTCACGCCGCCGCCGGCTGAAAATGCTCGGCACACCGCCGCCAAGATTTTAGCAGGCGGCGCCCACTACTAAACCGAACATACGAGCAGCGCTGCCAGTAAAGCCAACTTATATTATACCGCTGTCTCGTTGAAATTATACAGAATGAAACCCAATTATACAAAGGGGTCATCCATTGATTACATACGTGAGTGAAAGTGCTGGGAGCAAAAAAGGTCCACGAAAAGTAAACAATGTATACATTGATAAATTTTTAATAACAAAAAGGAAATATTTATGCAGGAAGGGTTGCCAACTCAATGAAACAAAGGGCAAACACTTTCCAAAAGGTGCTGGAATGTACTCTACTTTTATGTGCTCATTTTTGTATCCAATTATACAAGGCAATCTGTTATACAAACAGGATACAAGAGGTAACCAAATTATACAAGTTTTGTATCCAATTATACAATCTGGCAGCCCTGCATACGAGTGGTAGCGTGGCGCACAGTTCAAACAAACGAAAAGACGTCAACAACCTATGTAACGGACTAAAGTTAACGGAAGTCCAATTTAACGGAAGTTAAGAAAACCGTTAATGATTTTTTAGGTTAACTTAAAAGTTAAATTTTCGCAATTTTTTTAACTTCGTTAATTAACGATTAACGGATTAACTGTTTTGTGCCCAGCTGTGGGTAAGGGTGTCAGGGATTGGAATGAGTTAACAATAGAAATGATGAATAATATACCGAAAACTTTGAAAGAATTTAAAGATAAAATTTGTAGGTGGGTGCAGGATAGGGGGAAGATGGGTGTGTAGGGAAATTGCCACCGGAGCCTGTGCTCCAATTCAATTAAATTAAATTTAAAAAAAATAAATGACGTTCTATTGCTAACTCAACATATTTCTTATTACTCGCTTTTGGGCTCTTAAATCTTAACGCTTTGTATCTATGGGTGGAATTGCCCCATATTATTATTCCATATGACATTAAGGAGTGAAAATAAGCAAAATAAACTAACTGCCCCATACGGAGATCGCCTTTAGCTGAAATTGTACGAATTGCAAACGTGGCTGCACCCAATCGCTTTAGTAAATCAGATACATGATCAACATGCAAACCTAGGAATTTCACGCACTCTACCTCTTGAATGGACTGGCCTGTATCTGGTGTTATCTTTGTGATGTACTGAATTTCATATACTGAGTTTTATCAAAGTTTAAAGACAAGCCACTAGTTGTAAACCATTTGTTAATAAGGCAAAGACATTTGAAATATATTCTGTAGATAAATCTGGAATATTTTTAATTCCAATGTTTGTGTCATCTGCAAATTAGACAAATTTCAAAGACAGGTACTTGATAATATTTATATCATCAAAACTATAATCATTTCTGAGTTACGACCTCTCTCTCCAAGTTTATTCTACAGAAATGAAAAGCTAAATTAAAGTCAGTTATTGTTGAAATACCTATTCCTGTAGTTATATGGCGTTGTAATACATTTTATTTACATAACTTTGCTTTGTTTCTACTTTGGAGATAGAAGATTTTAACAGCTTTAAACCTTATCCGGACAACGGGACTCTTTTGCAAAATGAAAAGTAGTGCATGGAAGGGAAAAGATGACCATGACAACAAGCTGGCACTCGATTTCAGGCACAAGGGTGTGGGCAGATTCTCTTTTTTAGGTAAGGGTGTCAGGGATTGGAATGAGTTACCAAGAGAAATGATGAATAATTTACCGAAAACTTTGAAGGAATTTAAAGATAAAATTTGTAGAGGGCAAATGTAGGTGGGTGCAGGATAGGAGCAAGATGGGTGTGTAGGGAAATTGCCACCGGAGCCTGTGCTCTATTGCAATTAAATTAAATTAAAAAACTGCGCGTAAATCGGCCGATTTTTAGTCTATAACGGACACATACGATCATTGCCTTTTACTATTATATGGATGAATCAACTTGCTTAAATAAACAATCTTTTGGTTTGTTGAAAAAAATACAGAATCCACCTTACGCAAAGGAACTTATGGAAAACTATTGTCAATATCCTTACTTAATTTGGGGCATGATATACAATTATACTTGTTTAAACAATATGCTGGGTCAAAATATTCTTAACCTATGTTTTACCGTGCTTATTATAACGTAACTACTAAATATACGAAGCCAGCATTATTTCATTCCAGGATTAGTACGAAGATAATTGTATACCTCAGAGCATTTAGTTGTTTTGACAAACCCGATTACTTGCATATTATGAAGCAATTGTTACGTAATTAATTTCCGATTACACTTGGCATACTATGACATGAGATTATTAACGTCTGCAAATCGAACTACGTTTTTCTTATTTTTATTGATATGCAGACACTTAACTTCATATTCAGTTGTAACCATGACGAAGCAATTTTAGTGTAACTATCTTGGCGAATCAATTTATTTGATCTTTAGTGTTACCATACCCTATCATCGTTTAGTTGCAGTTCTGACAGTGGATCAACGCCACCTGTTTACAGATTACTTTCTCTGATTTACTGTTATATTTGCCGCACTATGATCGTTGCCGTCTGTATGTGTGTGAAAAACAAGAGGATAGAATAAAGTTGAAGGCCCGTTTGAACTGCGAAATTATAGTTTAGTTTCTAAATTAAGGAGTTACAAATGTCATTCAGAATGAAACTCTTGAGCTTGGTCGACGTCATTCTCCGTGTGCCTCCCCTGTTTATTGTAGACGAACTGTTAAGAATTGGACATGGTTTACCTATTGGTGAAACTAATTATGACAATTCATCATTCGAAACTAATGAACAAGAAATTGAAGAAATTGATGTATTGGGAGAAGATAGATTTTATGAGGCGATCATAATTGCTGTTGTTAAGTTTGTTCTATCTGGTTTAGGTAAGTAAAATGAATTGTCGAGTGTTCTTTTATAGTGTAACTCACTAAATGTTAGTTTTAATTAAATACGATGTTACTTAACTAATAGTCTTGTGTCTAGAAAGTTGGATTCAGTTTACCGATCATAACCTCAAAGTATAACCTTCTGCTATGAGCACTGTCCTTAAGTACAGACCCCTTCATGTTCGTAGTACCAGATTTTAAACAACATCTCGTTGGTTCCTCTTTAAAATCAAGGCATAAAATCCGATCTTAATCATATAGATACTTCTGTATAAGCTCAGTTTGTTTGTCTGTTAGTCATTTAAAAAATAACAACATTCCATTGGTAATTAGTTTTTGTGTTATTTTGATATTTGCAAATGTTAAAACTACAACAACACAGTCGTTTTTTATAGTTCCCAGTATAAGAGATGGAATGTGAAAATGTGTCAGCTTACACCAAAATTATTTACATGAGCAAGCTGTATTCACCAAACATTGCTGAGTTACTATTGCCTTATACAAATTTCAAATTTAAATTTTTTCCCCTCCCAAAAACAGTGAAATAATTTAAATTTGAAATTTGTATAAGGCAAAAGTATTTGGTACAGGTAAAGGGGAACAATGGATGTGTAGGGGAATTGGAATTATTGGAGATTGCGATTCTGTCTGGAGTTGGTAGGCCTATCCTAATACAGCAGTGATCAAACGCAAGACTCCACTAGAAATTCTTTCCAAAGTACATTTAACGGTTTCATGCTGCTCCAGGCTGTATTACAACCTAATTACTGGTTGTATTACAATGGAATTACTGCTTGAAAATAATATGTCTTCCAACTGACTACAGCAGTATTACAATGGTATTATTTAATGTTGTTGTAGCCGAATCGCGATCTCCAACAGACCCGTTCACTCCATCGCAATTAAATCGAGATACAACAACTATTTTGCTGACACTTTTGAAAAATGTGTTTATGATGTGACATGAATTGTCAAGTAAAATTTATTTTAATTTATTCACACCCTCTATCTAATCTCCTGCCAGACATTTAAAACGTGCTGGAAGCTTGTCGAGCAAATGTATTCCCGATCATCTGAATACGCCTATTTTTATTATTATATTTTTTTTTTTTTTTAAGCAAACATTAGCTTATATCTGACAATAAATGAATGGTTCAATAGCTGGGGTTACACTAATAAGTATGTCTTGTTTTTTACGCTGTAACAAATACATTTCAGATTTTTAATCAGTTTTTTCTTTGTCTTGTTGAAAAGACTTTGGTCTAAAATTATTGTTGACCCATTCCTTGTTCATGTAGGCCCTACTATCCACCAACTAAGATTTCCTTTAAACTCTTCATCTTGATCCTAAGTTAAAGCAATTCCTCCTTTCCCTCCACAACCTTCTCCTTTCACATGCTTGAGTGACAGATTGTTGATCATGTTATGTTTGCTCCATTTTTCCTGTGGGATATGACAGTAAAAAGTTTGTATCTCAATGCTTAACTCTTATATCATCTTGAAAATTAAATTCCTTATCAGTGAAAGTAAGATGTTTTCAAAAATAAATGTTTTTATAACTCTTGCTTGATAGGGACTCTTGTTAAAAATTAATTAACAGGGTTGTCATGCCCTTTGTGTGTAAACATTGGTTTGTTAAAGGCCCATTATCAGTTTGAGACCCATAAATTGAAATGCTTGTTATATTGTTTTGAAGTTAAATCTCAAAGTATGTGCTAAAAGACAATGAAAGCAAATAATGGACTTTTAATTGCTTGTATATGTATTTTAATGTTTAAATTCTCTCTTAAAAACTAAGAATACTATGGTACTTGTATGTTGGCCATCTATTTCTTTATATCTACAGATATCTTGTTACACTTGATATATCATCAGTCCTTAGGCCAGAATTGAATTACGATAATGAAAAGTAAAAATAATTAGTACTTTTTAAAATAATTTCATGGATGACTAATAAATATCAACTTCCATTACAGTTTAAATGATTATTAACAGAAAACAAATTATACCTTGTACTATAGCTGTATTATTGCTATGATAAGTGTATTTTATAAAAGGCCAGGGTAATATCGCAATCACTGGGACTCATCTATGAGTTATTGTCGTCTCAAATCTGTTGCCCATGTTCGTTTGGTGATACTATTTAATATATGTTGCTCTTAGAGGTGTAAAATGTATAGATACCTCGCAAACTTCACTCGAAAAGTGCCATAACGCTATACTGCGAGCATCTATGTCCATTGTGGTCCAGGCTGCATTCCAACCTATCCGCAGGCGCCGCTAGCGATTCTGCTTGAAAATCATGATAAATGTTTAATAAATCCAAATTTCTGGCAAATTATGCTTGAACAACAAAAACCAAACGCCATTTTGGTACAGGCTGCATTTCAACTATTAAATCAAATTCCTTCAACGTAATGCTGGAACAAGCATATTGCCGCACTTTCAACCTAAACATAAGCTACGTTAATATTGCCACAACCTACTTTGATGCCGTAGAATATTAACATCTTGGATATAACGTGCGGATATGTTTCTTGAAGAATTACGAGTTATCGTAGGACGTCGCGTATGTGTTCGTAAATGAGGCAACCAACGTTCGCTTACGGTTCAAAGTTTTTTTTTTTTTTTTAGTGTGTAATCTTTTCCATATTTATAATTTTATAACAACATATTCCCAAATAATATCATTAAAAAAAGTGGTCATGGTCATTTTACTTCACTATAAGGCTTCTCCCATTCACTCGCGGTATAGCGTTACGGCACTTTTCGAGTGAAGTTTGTGAGGTATCTATACATTTTACACCACTAAGAGCAACATATATTAAATAGTATCACCAAACGAACATGTGCTACAGTTTTCAGACCAAAACGGCAATTCCTTGATGAGTCCCAGTGATTGCGCTATTGCCAAGGCCAGTATTTCATAATTAAATGATTAATTCCAATTTGGAAAATTTTTGTTGTTGTGAATTTCCGGTATCTAATTGATGTGTACTGTTGTGCAAAATTGACTTCTTTTTCTGGAATGTATCCGATATCATTCATGAACAAGAATTCTTCTGAGGTTTTCTGCCGAATAAGTTCTGTCCACAACGTTTTGGCAGCAACCTCCACTGCCTTCATCAGGTGAGATGGGAAACTTAAGTCTCACATCATTCATGAAGCTTTTATCTGAACGGAGTGACTTTGTTTGAATGGCAACACTCTATACAATGGTGAAGTGATAAAATCCTCATTCACTGTTCTGTTTTTCACTTTTAAAATTGGTTTTTCAGCTGCTTGTGTGTTTCTGAATATTCTAATTTTCATTAGACTGCGCTTTATTTTTGTTATTCTTAACTTGCAGAAATTTAAGACTTTTTCAATAGAACTTTATAACATTACCTGTTGCTCTGTGTAGGCTCTCTTTAACAATCAGATGTTTAACTGCCATCATTAGACAATTTTTCATGACTGGATGCAAAAAAATGAATTGTCACTGTTTAACTTCTTATCGTGATCAGAGTTGTAAAATTTTTAGTACTTCTGTATTATTTCCCATTGTGTTACAGATTGAAAAAATTTTCACTTTTTTGAAAAAAAGAAAAAAAAACCATGGCACCATTGTTTTTTTTTTTTCTAAATTTGATTTTCTCTTGAGAAAAATAATATATTTGATAAATTATAGTTTGGCCTACAAAAACACTGCAAATTATAGTTTTATTTATGAAACTTATATTTTACACGTGTGTTTTAAATTTTCCTGAATCATATAATGTCTTACATAATGACTGATAAATGTACCTATATAGGTAACGAAATTTTATTCATCCTCTGTTAGTATCATATTCACTAGTATCAGCACTACCAACACTAGGTTGGTTGGTGTCAGAATATTATGTTTCTTCTTTCTTTCCTATAGATCCATAACTTCAGGAATAGTTATACTTTCTTTTCCTGGTTGTTCTTGTTCTGATTGTTGGTATTTTTCTTTTACAGAGTTGGGACATTTTTATATGTGCTTTGACATTTGCGAAGCCATTTTTTGTTATGTGTTTCGAGGAGAATGTTATTCCACTTTTGAAATTTTAGAATTGGATATATCATTAAAAAGCTTTTCCACAGCTAAAGTCTTTCGACCAGATCCGACTCATTTCGGCATACCTAATTTTTTTATTATTAATTTTAACAGTGATGGAAATTAAAAAAGGACGTGAAAATATATCTCAATAATTTTATGAAAGCCTGTACCTTACTCTACTTTTCTACATAATTCCCTTCAATATTGAGGCACTTATCATAACGTAGTACCAGTTTTTGAAAACCCTCCTCATAGAAGTCTGCCGCCTGACTTCTTAACCACTGCATCACAACTGTTTTGACTTCGTTATCATCTTCAAGACGCTGACCGTCCAGGTGTTTCTTCAAGTGCAGGAACAGATGGTAGTCAATGGGCGCCAGATCAGGGCTGTACGGAGGATGATCGAAAGTTTCCCATCGAAAAGATGTGATGAGATCTTTGGTCTGATTAGCCACATGTGGACGGGCATTGTCATGCAGCAAAACGATGCCCTTGCTCAACTTGCCACATCTTTTGTTCTGGATTGAACGGCGCAGATTGTTCAATGTATCACAATAAGCTGCTGCATTGATTGTCTCATTACGAGGCAGAAATTCCACAAGCAATACTCCTTTTCTGTCCCAAAAAACTGTGCACATGATTTTCCAGGCAGAAATAGTTTGCTTGAACTTCTCTTTTTTGAGTGAATTTGAATGCTGCCATTCCATGGACTGTTGCTTTGATTCAGGTGTGACTTAGGCCACGCATGTCTCATTGCCCGTAACAATTTGGCTTAAGAAATCATCACCATCGTTGTGGTACCATTTAAGGAAAGTCAATGCACTGCCTGCCTATACGTTTGGTTTTGTGCACATTCGTTAACATTTTCGGTACCCAACGTGAGCACAATTTTCAGTAATTCAAGTGCTCGGTCACAATGCCATACAAAACAATACGAGAAACATTATTAAAGTCATCACACAGGGAGGAAATCGAAAAGTGTATGTTTTCTCTCACCTTATTGTCCACTTTCTGCACCAAACTTTCATTAACGACAGAAGGACGCCCACTCCGTTGTTCATCATGCACATTTGTGCGGCCATCTTTAAATGCTCTCACCCACTTTCTCACCATTCCATCACTCATAATGTTTTGTCCATAAACTGCACAGATCTCATGATGAATATCGATCGGTTTTAGGCCTTTAGCACAAAGAAATCTTATAACAGCCTGTACTTCACAGTCGGCGGGACTCACGATATTCAGAGGCATCTTAAACACTCAGTGAACAACGTAAACAAGGAAGCATTTGACTGTAATGGTGTCAGTGCGGAATGCTGACCGTAGTGCTGCAGCCAGGGTGTGACAAAACGGTACTTACTTAAAAAATACACCTCGTATATGTATATCCAGGCCACATGGAACAGGGCAAATAATGGAATGAATGTTGTTCGGTTATTCAATAGGTTTCTTGTTTTTCTTATTGAAACCAGTTACTTTACAAAAGTAGAAGTAGCAGACTGGGTATGGTTCCGTTGCTCCCACCAGACCATAGGGATGCCAAATTGTAAAGACTTCTTCTTTCCTGCTGCCCACCATCATAAATCTTCTACACACACAACCTGTGGAGCCCATGGTTTATTGATATGTCCTAATTTCACTCTGAAATAGTCATGGTAGACTTCTTCCACAAAAGCAGTAATGTTTCTTCAGTGTATGCGATTTGTGTAACAACTGTGGGTGAAATGATGTTTTGAGTATAATTTTCAAATTCAGGAGGTTGAAATACATAAAGAACGCCTACATTTTTTAAAAAGTTTTTGTGATCTTGCAATTTGTTGCACAGTGTTATCAGGTGTTAGGAGGTTTATAATTATATACCGATGAGATAGTCATGGCAGCACCATCTAGCAAATTTAAAACATCTGAAGAAATTCTCATTGGTGACCTTCACAAACCAAATGAATACTTCAACATGTGCACCTCAGACAGAGGTTAGCTCATTTCACCAAAAAAATAGACAAGTCTATTATAGACCTCAATTACAGTTCAGAGACCAATTACTGAAGTACAATCCTTGTGTAAAGTATTTAGGTGTGGTTCTGGAACAGTAACTGACATACAAAAATCATCCATAAAACAACAGCAAAAGTCCAAAACCAAACCAACTTTCAGCAAATGCTCACAGAACTTCAGCTCTGCCATAGTATACTTAACTGCTGAATACTGCAGTCTAGTTTTACTACATAGCAGTCACACAAAAAGGATCAACATTCTGCTAAAAGACGCAACAAGAACAATATTTGGGACTAAAATCTGCATCTATAGAATTGGTACCTATTCTTTCTAACATCCCCCAACCAAGTCTGTGAAGAAAAGTGGCTTTAAAAAAGAAATGCTGAAATGTTCAAATACATCACGACTGCATAAATTGAACTCAAAATAGATTAAAGTCAAGGTATTCAATGTGGAAGTTTGGTGAGATGCTGATCCAAAATCACTTCAATGTAAACAAAGCATGGTGCCCTGAATGGGCCAATTCCAATCCTGACAAACAAGCAAAATCCAAGATCCTCCAAGACAGCCTTCCTGGGCTCAAAATACCTAGTAAAACCTGGATGGCACTTAATCATTAGAGAACGTGCCACAGCAGATGCAACTATTGGATTCAGAAATGGGGAATAATAGAGAATCCACCAGCAAACTATCTACCACCTCACCATGGAATGCCCTCTTAGGAGATTCAGTGGTACAGTCGAGCAGCTTCACGAAGCGATGAATAACTACAATCTCATAGACATCAACCAGTAGAAACATGTATCTTATTCAATCTATGTAATTCAATATAATTACTACCTTTGTATCTGATGTGAGAATTGAGTCTTTCCCGGCCTACAACTGATTAAAATTCTTCACGGGTGTTCTGCCTGATAAGCTCTGTCATACACGATGTTTCGACACCTACCTCCAGTCTTCATCAGGTAAAATGGTGGGTCAAAGTTGCTACTGCAACAACACGTCACTTACTGTGAATGACTTGCAATTCTGTGTCGTATAAATACCCAGCGGCCAGCAGTCCCATTGGCTGCTGCATCGACTAGGCTTCATAAGAGTCTGGCAGCAGTCAGTTGCACCTCAGTTCTCTTTCGGCACACATGTCTACCTTGCTGTTTATATCTTTGTATCCTTGTACCATAAATAAATAACCTCTGACACGCTAACTTAGTATGCCTCCTTTGGGAAAATCTAACCAATTTTTGAGTGGTGAAATAAAAGCTGAAGACCTATATTACAGTAATAATATTACAATATGATATCTATAAAAAATGTTTTAATTGCGATGGAATGTTTTGCTCTGGTGTCAGTTTCCCTACACACCCATTTTTCACCTTTCCCACCTACTTTTCTCTCTACTAATATCACCTTAAAATTCTTTTTGTGTTTTTGGTAAATTATTCATTTATCTCAGTATTTTATTCCAATCCCTGACCCGCTTTCCTAAGAAAGTTCAGAATTATTACTTGTTTTTGTTGTGCAATTATGTAATTTATAAAATTAAATGAATGGGGATAAAGGTGAATCAGAAAATAGTTCTCTGGGGAGAAAAGTTTGTGACACTGTTTTCTAGAATGGCTATCTAGTGCTTTTAATTGATGATTTGAAAAAATAGTAAACAATAACAATCAAGTAGTGTGTATCTTTATGGCATTACTAGTTTTTACCTGTGACTTTGTACACGTGGACTTAGAATTTGATTGCTAGAATTGCATATACAAAGCTGAAAGTTACCTAAGGTATGTCCAAAACAACACCGAATCAGAATAATATGATGGGAGCACCATTGATATACCATTCTACTGTCGAACCTGTCTCATGAGTAAAACTGTTATTCATGCCAGAAAAAAGGTATCCTATTCCCTTCCTAAAGATACAAAGTATTTCCTTGTCATCGGTACACACATATAGTCATCAAAACTAACAAAAAGATGGAGACTTACTTTCACATATGTAACAATTTTAGTTTAGATCTCACACAAACTTTCTGTGGAACCAGTATACCGTGAATAAAGTAAACGCTTAGAGCACTTCTACCGCCTACAATTTGCCATGCATTCAAGCCCTGAATTTTTTGGACTTAAGTATTCTATGGTATCCTTACTACCTGGCCTGACTCAAACTATGAAAAACAATTCTAAAAAAAAAAAAAAAAAAATGTTCCCAGTGGGATTTGTATCCAAAGCCATGCGGGAAATTTTTTTATGAAGCAAGCACCTTACCCACTGTGCTACCAGCTCTCTCTGTCGTTACGCATTACAGAGACATATACATAATATGCGTCTGTCTTTCAAGGTTCAGATAGTTTTTATAATTCAATGACTATGTATTATCTATATAGAAAATAGTATCCTATGTCCATCCTAATGTCAAATAGCATCTCCTTGTTAAATTTCATCACGATCGGATTAGCCATTTAGCCAAAGAAACGTAACAAACAAGACACACAGAGTTACTTTCGCATTTCCAATATTAGTACAGATTGTCAATGATCTGGTGACACAGTTGTTTAAGTTGCAAATCTTGGTCTCGACTAGTATTTTTATGGACTCTTTAAGTTGCCCTTCACCTTGGACATTGCATTACTTTATTTGAAGTGTGCTAGGATGCTTTGTGTTACAGATTCCATGTAAAACTATAGGTTTCCTTCACCCGGTAGCATTACAGAGTTGTATTACGGCAGCCACAGCAAAAGGCACATGCATGGCAAATTGAAAACTATCAGTCGGCAGCAAAGCCCTCCAGGGATACCCTGGCTAATAATGCCACACACATTCACTTTATGACATTATTTTAATACTGATATCGGCTATAATTGACAATACGTTTACCTCATCAGGATATTTGTAACAAGGGGTTCGTAAATGGTATCGAGAAAGTACAGTAAAGATACGGTTATTTAATGTCTTCTGAACATTGCCCTGAAAACAAAAGACTTAATATGGTAGTTGTACTGGGATCGATCAGCAGATAAGTGCTGTGATTTCTGATTGAATTTATCAGCTAAAGTGTAAAACGTACATTTTCTTTTTTGACTGCAGTGAACTACATCTTCCACAAATGATAGGGGTTACAATGATAGAGGATATAAAAACTTAGAAATAAAGTGTGGTTCTAATAGAGATGAAATTGATAGTTGCTTGGCCGGATACCGGAATTCCGGCCATCCTACAAGCCGGATAGCCGAATATTCGGCAGCCGAATATCCGGCCGAACGTTGTTATTTGAGTTAGGAAAAATTGAAGTGTCGTCAGTAAAGAAAGGATAGCCTATTTGGGAATATTTTTATATAAATAATGACAATAAGTTTTCAATTTTGAATTACTTTTTGTGAGGCATGTTTTGGTGTGAAGTTTGAACATTTCCTTTTTATCAAGTGGACTTAAAGAAAACGTAATGACGTATTTGTTTCCGTCTTCGAATAGGTTCACTACATAAGTGTGAACCGGTAGCGCATTGGCTTGCCAGAGGTGGGGCAATATACACCTTGTGAACGCTGTCGGGTCCTCGGGCCCTATGGCAGAATTGTGCGCTGCGACTGTTTTCTGTGGTGCCAGGACTGGGGCATGGGAACTTGCGCTAGCGCTGGGCACGTGTGTCGGGCCGGTGCGGGGGAAAACGTTCCAGGAGCAACCCTCCTTCGGTGTGGGAAGCCGCGTCGGGGACGATACGTTCGGTCACTGGTGTGGCGGAACATGCTGAGGGGGGGGGGGGGGGTTCTTGCATGACTCCTGGTCGCTAGGGCTACCGCCCGCCCTGTGGGGTTGGGGTGGGGCTGGGGGTTGGTGTGAGAAACCCAGAGAGGCTTTGCTATACGGCCGGGTTTTGGAAGGGTCTTCGGCCCGGTTCGTGGCAGGTGCCGCCTCCGTGTGGTCCCCATTGGCACCCATTAGGGGTGGCAAAAGGTGCCTTGCCTCACCGTCCCTGCTGTAATGGTGGTAGTTCGGAAGAGCCCAATTCCGCGGTGGGGGCGTAGTGAAGTGGCAGGATAGAATGGTGTGGTTGGGGTTGCAGTTTGAGCGCTTCGGCCCAGTTGCTGCGCTAACCTCAACCCGGTCGGTAGACCAAACATCTCTACTTGTGCCACGATAAACCATTTGAAAATGAAACATCCGATATCACTTTGGGATGTAAACGACTTTCCGAGTTTCACAACTCATGGGTATCTTCTGAAGTCAAACTAGAAAAATTTACCTGGTTCTCACTCTGGAGAAAATATAGCAAGAGAATAGTATTGCAAAATTGTTGGGCTGTTGACCAAAACAAAATACATTTACTCTTTCATGGCAGTGGCGACAACATGGTGAAGGGCGTAGGCGTGGCTGAGTGTTATTCTGCTAGATATTTAATCCATTTGCTTCAGACGATTTTAACTGATCCATTGAATATCCATCCTGAAGTGGTAGGAGTGATTTTTGCTGATAAGTCTCATTGCACACTTTAATCGTTCGGGCTTAGCTCAAGAAAAATTGCAGGCGATTCAAAAAGAAAAAATTACCCGACCGTCAGCTGGTGCCAAATATTAGATCGAGATGGAATTCTACCTTTTATATTAACAGAGTTCCTGTTGGGAAAAAAATGGCTATATCGCTCTTTGTGGCTGATCACGGAATGCACACTAATTTGACGCTTCAACAGTGGTGTTTGAGGTTATTTCCTTTGAAGAAATAACAAGTTCTGGTCCTTACACAATTCCAAAGTAATATCACAAGTTTCTGCACTAAAAAAAATATTTAGAAAATGATGAGAAAGCACAAAGATCTCCTGACTCGACATACATTAGAGCTTCTTTGAAAACTGAATTAAAAAATCATTTTGGCTCCTTAAGTGAAGATTCACATTTCTTGATTGCGACCTTCTTAGAGCCAATATTCAAGACAAACAATCTGGGGTTTGCTGAAGCTTGCCAGAAGATTCTATTGGAATCTATAAAAAATGTCTTATGAGGAATCTTCCACCAGTAGCACTTCATCCTCAATAGCTGTTAAAAGAAGTAGAAGGGACGAGACAGAATCAACTGTGACTCACGAAGCTCCCAACACGTTTTGGAACTCACGCTCAAGAAAAAAACGTGATTGCTAGTGAGATTTACTTTTATTTAAATTTCAAATTAATGGAAAGCGTGATTCATATATTTGGTGGTCAGCTAATACGACACAGTATCCGAATTTTACAATTTGCTAGAATTTATTTTTCAGCACGTTGCAGTAGTGTACTATAGCGAAAGAATTTTCTTTGAACCTGGCCACATCTTGTAATAGAAAACATTTATTCTAATTTCACTTACTTTGTAAGTTTGCTATGAGATGTCGTTGTTAGTACAGAGAATAATACTTGTACCTGATTAATAATAAAATTGTGTTCCAGGGGGAGAGTGGGTGGTATGGAAATTTTTCTTTTGATAGAAGGAGAATACAGTAGGTTCTTAACAGCATGACAAATTTGCATAGCGGAATAACTACTGCTTACCACAGTTGAAGGCAGTTCTGCATCGAAATGTGGACAGACAAGTACACAAATGGAGAATTGAAATTTTTGGTTTATGTTCCTTCATAAACAGTAGAATGAGGCAGTTGCACGACGGTTGTTGGCAGCAAACTGAAGGCTCAAATGATTGGCCGCAACATCAGGGTGGGGGGAAAACTCATCATGCCAATGAGTATGGAGCAGAAGTTGGAAAGCATAAAATCTGGAACTGTCAAAGAAGGGCCATGGAAGTAGTTAGCAACAGATATTGTGCAGTAAAGTTGTTTTTATAAATCTAAAGAAAATATAAAGAAACTTGAACAAATGAACAGAAACTTAGATATTAAACATCAGATATGGTGAGTGGTGCTACATGTTGGGAAGAGATAGTGGTGGTGTGGTTATGAATGAAAACGAATAAAGATTACTATGTGTAATCTTGAGACCCATTGACTTTCTGGTACCCAGTTTGTAATGGTAAGCCAGTTCGCACTGTCTGAGTTCAAAGTCCATCACTCCCTACAAATTAAAGTGTTTATACTCCATGTCTGAACTCAATTATTTACTGTCATTGTCCTCTCTCTCCATGCACATGCTGTTTCTGAATCTTCCACCAATATCATCATCATCACCAGTATATGTATGCCCCACAATTCTCTTCACTCACTGTGGTATGATGGTATGGGAACCATGCTGTGATTTTTAAATGGGTGGCAGGTAGAGTGTTCTCAAATATTGGTGTAGAACATATTAAGTAACTGGTATGATAAAGTATCCTGCTTTAGACTCACGGGTAAATGTGAAGTGTATGGAGGGAGCAGTGGTTATGTGTAAGGCATAAGTTGAACAATGAAGTCTGGGTAAATATTTGGATAGGAATTGAGTACAGTATGGGGAAGGGAAGAACACTTGATTTTAGGCATACTGGAGGAAAAACAATTTATCAAAGGCTGGGGTATTAGGTTTGTTACCAAAACGAAAGGTGAACACAACTGCATATTATTTCAGATTATCTTGGTTTGTACTTCACTGCCTTTCACATGAGCAAGGAGAATTGTGGATTTGTGTTTGCTAAATTTTCATTTATATAAAACGTATTTGATGTGTAGATATTAGTACTTGATTAATGTGTGTTTTTTTTCTTCTATTTTTCAGGTATAATTGCAGCAATGTGTATCTTCATGTTACGGACAAAACATTTGATGATTGTGTACATGTATTTGATGTCTGTGGGCATTGTTTTTGTTTCATATTGGACAAACGTAAGCACCATGAAATCTGTAATTTCTTCAATGGGTGGAAGTGAAACCAGTATTTTGGAAGATCTCCTTTCCTTAAACTTAGCCAAACTATTTGATCCAAATGGTTGCGGGTTTGCAGTGGTCCAGAATTACTTTGTTCAGTGTTTGTTGGCATTCGTTTTTACATACATTCACTTGGGACCCCGTTACAGTTTAGTGCAAAAGCTCATTCCTGTTAGTTTCATGGCACCATCAGTCCTCGCAGTGCTTCCTGTATTACCAATATCTGTTTTACACCATGCACCAGTGTTTGCAGCTCTTCTGCCCCTGGCTTTGGTGAAATTTGTTTTGTGGTACAGTGCTCTTGCTGTTGTTCAGACAATCATTAGTGGATGTCGAAATACTAGAAACTTTATTAACAATTATGGCCTCTCAGCTCTTGTAGAAACTGAGTGGACACGGCTTAATGTTCCTACAGTTCTCCGTACATTCTGGATTCTTAGAATGTGGGAGCAAGCTAGTATACTAATTGTTGAACATTTGGCTGCAGATGGAAATAGTCTTACAGCTATTGGAGTGTTGTTTGGAATGATTAAAAATTTACTAATAACTGGATGTGAAACTCTGATGGCAGTGCTTGGAATGGCCAGTATTGTTTCTTACATCTGTCACTACATAGGATGTTTTTTCCAATGGGTTTTGTTGATAGAAGAAGACGATGACAGGAGCATTGGCACAGTTTCCGCCATATTGTTTTACATACTGGCTTTGCAGACTGGCCTCACTGGACTTGATCCCGAGAAGAGGTTTGTCCGTCTGTGCCGTAACTTCTGTCTCCTGTTCACAGCTCTTTTGCATTTCATTCATAACATAGTGAATCCACTCTTGATGTCACTAAGTGCTTCTCACAATCCTTCATTGCATAGGCATGTACGGGCTCTGCTTGTATGTGCATTCCTCATTATGTTCCCGATCTCACTTCTGGTATACCTTTGGTCTCAGCATGCTACCAGCACTTGGCTGTTTGCAGTCTCAGCGTTCAGTATAGAAGTTATAGTGAAAGTAGTAGTGTCACTCCTGATTTATACTTTGTTTTTAATTGATGCATATCGCAGCACATTTTGGGAAAAATTAGATGATTATGTTTATTACATAAGAGCATCGGGGAATGCTGTGGAATTCTGTTTTGGTATATTTCTCTTCTTTAATGGGGCTTGGATATTAGTTTTTGAATCAGGAGGTGCAATACGTGCCATAATGATGTGTGTGCATGCCTATTTTAACATATGGTGTGAGGCAAGAGCAGGATGGAGTGTTTTCAAAAAGCGGCGTACTGCAGTGAATAAAATCAACTCTCTTTTGGAAGCTAGACCTGAACAATTGCAGCAGCTAAATGATGTCTGTGCAATATGCTACCAAGAAATGAGGAGTGCAAAAATAACTCATTGCAACCACTTTTTCCATGGCGTGTGTCTGCGAAAATGGTTATATGTACAAGACAGGTGTCCTTTATGTCATAATATATTGTATCAAGTAGAGCAACCAAAAGAAGATTCTGGAACTCCTGGCATTGAGCAGAATGCTCCTGCTCAGGAACAGAATAACTCTCCAGAGCTTGTTAATGGTGTGGACAATACATTTCAACAACAGGTGCCTGCGAGGCATGGGGATGATGATGAAGTGATACGGGCACCTGATGTTCCAGATCTTGTACAAAATGTACCCAGGTGAAATGCAGAATTTGTTGCCAGATAATTCTTTTTCCATTGAACAATCAGCATGATACTGTACTTTTTGTTTTCTATGTTCTGGAAACAATTAAATTTTTGTGTATGTACAAGTCATTGTCAGTTGGAAATAATTCCTTGATAAAGAAACATTTTCCAACAAATTCCACTACCAGCAGGCAGTTACATTTCCAAACTGTGAACCACAATTTCTTTTAAAAAAATACTGTGTCAGCTACTGTTGATGTAAAATTATTACACTTTGCTGAAAATAAATGAATAATTGATATATTGTGAGATGACCTCTACTGTTCAGATTGACAGTAGTTAATGTGATAATGGATGTTTTTACCCATCCTTCTTTTGCTAAAAATAATTCTTATTTTTTTCCTTTACTTTTCCCCAGTTGTCAGATCCTGAACCTTATTTTTCTGGACATCACATATTTTAGTATAAACTGCACACCAAAATTGGTATGTGTAAGTTGTGTAACAGTGGTCTACAAATTTTGATTTGGATACCTTTACTGTATTTGGATTTTTAACAGTGTTTTATCTATGGTAAAAGTCAGTGTTAAAAATATTTTTGTAATTTATTTTCATTTTTAAGTTATTTAATTTTGAAGCAAAATTACATAACATGTTAATTGTTTAGTTATTCCTGAATTCTGTGGTTCTGGAGACATGTAAAGTGTTTATTTCATGAAAATAAATTATTTTCTTTTTAATTGTTTTTGTAGATTTATGTTGAAGTTGTTAATTGTATGTATTTAATGAGACTGATAACATAATGATTTTTGTGATTAATGGTAAAATCCTTTTATTTTCCAAACACATTGAAGTTCAAATATTTTATTACTCTGTATGGAATTCCAATAAATTTTGCACATAGAGGAGATTTGTAGTGTTGTGAAATTGCATAATTCTTTCTTTTTTTTTTAAATTGTATTTATATACACCAGTTGATCCTTCTCCTTTGCATTATATCAGCAGATTGTAAACATTCCAAACATTCATTTCTAATGCTCTAAATTTTTTGGTAATATTGGAAAGATTCTAATTCTTAAAAGAAAATAGTAATTGAAAAATTAGAAGTGGTAATTAATATCCTAAGCTACATTCATATTACTAGTTCACAGCCTATATTTATTTCACAAAATTAGAGAGTTGATAATCGGAACTGGGACCAAGGAGTTCCAATTATCAGCGTGATAAGATTTTCGATTTGTTTGAATACAAAATAGATTACTACAGTATAGTTTGTATTTTTCCTTTAAAATTACATTAGTTACTTTATAATTTTACACACCCCTAGCAAAAGTAGCCCATTATTTTCGTCTGATTCATTTTGGAGATCTTCTCTACTTTTCAGTCTCTCATTCTCTTCAACAAAAGAATTTAGGTTGGACTGCACTCTGGTTGCTGCTGTTACCATGCCATGGCAGTCTCAAGTGCAGTGAATATTGCAGCATCTATTGTTGCAGTGTTGACATCATATTTGTCATCGTCTACATCAGTGTTATTTTGAGGATTACAAGTTGCTGTAATAGAATTCGTAATTGTACTGCCATTCAAGATTGGAAATCCTAAAGCATCACCATCACTTTTTAGTCATACTCTTGTGCCATCTCTGGCAGAATCTTCAAATCCAAGGAGTCTTGTAAATAACTCTGATCCAGTATTTAGTTACTTCCTCCAATAGAGAACAGCGCATTTTTTGTTTTTACTGCAAGTGCCCATAGCGGATTCCAAGCATTCATTAAATTTTCCTCAGTAACAAATTTCTCAGAATCAGCTAACATATAACAGCATTCCTTGTGAGACAACATTTTTGAAAAAGCACTGGTAATTTCTTCATTGATTTCTACATCTAGCAGAGGGTTCTATGCACAAAAACTAACTCTGGGCATTCCAATCTCGAATAGCCCGAGAAAAGAAAGAATGCATATAAGCATCAGTATGGCATCTTATTTCTTTAATCTTATCTCTCCTGTCAATATGTTGGTGGATGAAGTATTTCATTATACTCGTAAATGACAGAAGAATTTAACATATTCCCCAACAAATTCAGACGAAACTGATGTCTGCCAGCCAGACAAACCCAGACCCATCTATGTTCCATTTCTGTGACGCTTTCATAATGACTGTTAGCAAGCAGTCACGAACTGAGCGGCTCTCCTCTGTACTTTTGTCTAACACTTTTTTTGAAGAGCAAATGATGCAATATTTGTTTTTTGTAGATTCTCTTCATTCTTGCTATAACTCTCTTGTCCTTTGGTTAGAGAATTGCTGTCATATTTTATGGAAGATAACATCAGTTTGAAACTGTCATCTATCATGTTTTCAGCATTATCCAGAATAAGTAAAACTTTGCCTCTCTCTCATGATGGTATCTTTTGATATTAGAAATGAAATCATTAATAAACCAATCGGTAAAAATTTCATCAACACAGTTTTCTGTGCTCTGTAACAACCAGGGTGGTAGGCAATATTTTTGAAACTGCTCTTTTCATTCAACAAACGGAGTGCACTAGTATTAGCACTAACCATAACAGTAATTTTCTCCTTGCTTACTTTTAAACCTGTAGCTGTTGTTTCACATCTATATGCAAAAGATTTTCTTGACAATGCTTCCAGTTTATCCCCGTCTGTAAAAATTATAGGTGTATTCTCTATTCTTTGATTTCTATAAGTTCTAAAAACTCTTCTTTAAATGACTGTACTGCACTAGCAACATCGGATAAAATTTGTCCTTTAATTTGATCCGATTCTGTGATGTGATTTGAAATTTTTGAGCAAAGCTGTACTGCCTTTGAAGTTAAAAGTGCCATTGAATTTTATGTTATAATCCACTGGCTTTTAACATAGCAATGGTTCAGATATTGGTTCTCCTAAGCTATGTTTCTTTGTGAAATGGAAATGAACAGCATCTTCAACTAGAGCATCATTAGCAGTCCTTAAAGCTTTTTTTTTTTTAAACCATCACATGAATCCAGTTTTGATAAAAACTTCAATATGCTTTCTTTCTTTTTAATGTCGGATACAGTTGCCCTTACAAAAATAAATTTATTTAAAGATTTTCCCACTTTCTTAAATTTCATCCAAAATCACAAGCTTTGTTTCAATTGTCAAACACTTATTCTTCCTATGCCAGTATAGATGTATAATGTTGGTACTAGATACTAAAGCAATGTAGTCTTCACAGGTGTGCAGCCGGCCCGGATGGTGTTTTGAAAACACGACGTTTCGACAACCAGCTCGGTTGTCTTCATCAGGTTTCCGGTGTCTACAGGAAGACCCGCTCTGATTGGCCGGAAGCGATGGCTTCATACACGGTCCGCTACGGCGCTTGAGCGCAATTAAATTTTTGTGTATGTACAAGTCATTGTCAGTTGGAAATAATTCCTTGATAAAGAAACATTTTCCAACAAATTCCACTACCAGCAGGCAGTTACATTTCCAAACTGTGAACCACAATTTCTTTTAAAAATACTGTGTCAGTTACTGTTGATGTAAAATTATTACACTTTGCTGAAAATAAATGAATAATTGATTTATTGTGAAATGACCTCTACTGTTCAGATTGACAGTAGTTAATGTGATAATGGATGTTTTTACCCATCCTTCTTTTGCTAAAAATAATTCATATTTTTTTCCTTTACTTTTCCCCAGTTGTCAGATCCTGAACCTTATTTTTCTGGACATCACATATTTTAGTATAAACTGCACACCAAAATTGGTATGTGTAAGTTGTGTAACAGTGGTCTACAAATTTTGATTTGGATACCTTTACTGTATTTTGATTTTTAACAGTGTTTTATCTATGGTAAAAGTCAGTGTTAAAAATATTTTTGTAATTTATTTTCATTTTTAAGTTATTTAATTTTGAGGCAAAATGTACATAACATGTTAATTGTTTAGTTATTCCTGAATTCTGTGGTTCTGGAGACCTGTAAAGCCACCGCTTCCGGCCAATCAGAGCGGGTCTTCCGCCACGCCGACAGGTATATTAGGAGGTCTGTCTGGGAGGCTAAGCCAGTCTACGCGGTGACTGCCAGCTTTCGTCAGCTTGTAGACACCGGAAACCTGATGAAGACAACCGAGCTGGTTGTCGAAACGTTGTGTTTTCAAAACACCATACGGCTGCACACCCGTGAAGACTACATTGCTTCAGTACGCCGGGAAAGTCTCCACGCACACACTAGATACTAGTCGACATAACTCAACTACACAGCAACGTGGAACTTACGTCTATTCTAATTGTTTTGTTTTAAAAACATTGTCGTTGAAAAGTTTCAAATCAATATACAAAGGGGTGGAATAAACACCTTGGGTTTCAGATTTCTAAGAAATTCAAAACTCGCTGCACACTGAAAGAATTGGATGCTTTCATTTTAGTCCAGGTCACATTTCAACTTGATCACATTTGCTAATGTTCCTGCTCGAAAATTGAAACATAGACCGTACACGCATTAATACATACCACAAACATAAAAATGTATCTGGAATGTATATATTTATTCCAGCATCAAGTATATAATACATATTTTTAATCAATTTTCAGAATTAAAGCCTGGGGTCAAAATTAAAATTTAATTAACATTACAAAACATTTATTTTAAGAATAATCTAGCATTACCTGAAAAATGCAGTAACCAACATTAGATGTGTCTCATGCTGACTCATCTGCTCCTGGAGCTAAAATTTTCTCAGCATGCTACTTCATGTGGCATTGGAGCTCGAAATTAAAATCTAACTTGTACCTGTACAGTTGAATATCAGGTATTCAGAGTTGTATATCAAGTATTCAGAACTAAGCGAGATATGAAATTCTTTACTTTGGATTTGTTTCAGGGAATTACAAACTATGGCACCAATGTTATCGTAGAAACTGCATTGCTGCGTTACTAAACATCGAGTGTTTTCTGCTATTCAGGTCCATTCATAGGGATAGCCTTCCAAGCCTACCTTTGTTCCACCATTCTCTTAGTCTCTATATATTTCCCATTTATGTCATCAATCATTTTCTTTCTTTTCTGATCTCTTCTTTTCCCTCCATTTACAATCTCCTCCAGCACAATGCAATAAAATATAAAATGAAGAAAAGCTGGTTTGTTGTCCTAAACTGTTTTTATTTGCAACACTAAAGGCTTAATACAATGTCCTATTTATATTACAACCCATCAGCCTATACATTAATTATTGTGAACAGAATGAATCTACTTTCAACTCCAAACACCAGATATTTTGGCTGACATTCGATATCTCGAGAACTTAAATAGATTATAATACAATTAAAAGCTAGATTATGTCATCAACTTGGGTGTATAATGCAGAATGTAATACAAAATGTTCAGTTTTCCTAAACTGTATATGATAGCCAGAGACATTGTAGTTGTGCTAACAGAGATTGCAATCAAAGAAAATCTTGTTATTTTCATTATTAGTTTCTTGCATTCAATATGGCCATTGATGGTGTTTAAAAACTGAATATCCTGAATTAAAGGAAAGAATATTTAAAGTTTTTCTTAGTGTGGCGTATGCAAAATAGTTATTATTGTAAGCTGCTTTAATTGCTTTCATTAAAGGCTATTGTAGAGACATTGTAGTTGTGTCTTTAGAGTGGAATAAGCAACATCTAGTGGTTCCATCTTTGGTATTTGTCACCATACATTCAGAATTTCATTTGAAACATAACACACACCACACAAATCAATTGAGTTTCTAAGCTATAAAACGGTGAAAACCCCATCGAAATCTACTTGGTTGTTTGAGTTTTTATAGTACAAATTTATCTGGTTTCATTTTATAAATATAGATGAAGGCAGTATTTCAAAAGATTGAGTTACTGATTGGCAAGTTAATACAAATAATAATCTAATGCAATAAATACAATGTGTCCTATAAACACAGTCATGTCTGGTTCAAGCTTGGTAGATGAAGGATATCATGGGTTCAAATCATTGTGCAGACATCCTGATTTCAGTTTGCCATGGTTTCCCAAAATCAGTCCAGGTGAATGCAGAGACAGTTTCTGCAAAAGGATATCGCCAAATTCCTTCCTGTTCGTTGTCCTTAGTGCTTTCTCTGCCTCTAATGACATGTACATTTATGATGGATGAAGCGCGCGCGCGCACACACACACATATATATATATATATATGCAAAAGAAATATTTAAAAGAATTTCCTCTAATAATTCCCATCATGTTCATTTAACAGGTCAAATACACCAAACTGGTAGCTCTCTGTTAAGCTGTCCACCATTAATCCAAGTCTGTCCAGAAATTTTTGCTGATATTGTTGCAACCTTTGCATCTGCCAAAGCTTTATTTGTGTATGTGAAGTCTGTTATGAATGGTCAAGGGCGCAGGCTTCACATTGAACAGGTGCTTCCCAATATGGTTACACTTGTCTACTGGTGGATATTAAAGAGATCATTGAGGACCAACTGCTGCTTGCAAGAATGGGCTGAAAAGTTTGATAATACTAAAACTCATCAAATGCATTTCAATAAATAGTTCTAAGTGACTTTTAAGCCAGATTAGTTGTATTAAAACTAGGTATTGATATATTACAGTTTTGTTCCAAATACCTTTTTGACTTGTACACCAATGAGTTGCAGCATGTACAGTGCACCACACAGAGCATTAGAGTGTGATCACATAAGTTCTGGTTCAATCAATGATGCTTAAATTTACACAGGTCATTTGTCATAAAGTGTGAACCTAAAGTTTTAGAGTGTAATCTACAGATCTCATTCATAGGATTACTTCCAGGGAGCTACTTATTAAAAATGTGTAGCTTATTTAACTGATATGTGTAATAAATTTAACTAAACAAATCTATAGCTTGCAAGGAGGTGATTTGTATTACATCAAAACAAATACAAGTATTTTCCTTCAGTATTTTAGTCATGCCATTCAATAACGTCTCAAGTTCCTCAGGCAAAATTTGCCTTGTACAAACAAAATTTTGGTCAAAGAAAGTTTTAGTTTCCAAATCTTTCCTTATTTGTCTGGAAGAAGATTTGGAATGGTCAGAATTTTTTTTCTCCATCATCAGTCTGTTGACTGATTTGATCTCTTTCTATCTTGCACTAACCTCTTCATCTCAACTTATCCTTTGTCCTCAACTATCTGCTAGATATATTCTAATCTCTGCCATCCTATACAGTTCTTACCTTCGACTGTTCCCTCCAGTAACTATTTATCCGATCCTGCATGTCTTAAAATGTGACTAACCGTCCTGCCTCTTCTTTCTGAAAGACTCTTCCTCAAACTTCTTTCCTCACCTATCATTTCCAAAACACATTCATTTCTTACTTTATCTATCAGCTTAATTATCAGCGCCCTTCTATAGCACCACATTTCAAAAGCTTCAATTTACTTTTTTCTGGTCTTCCTAAAATTCATGCATCACTACCATAAAGTGATATGCTCCACAAGTTCTTTCTAAGTCCTAGATCAATATCTGAAACTAAAATTCTCTTATTCAAGAAGGCTTTTATCCCTTGTGCTATTCTGCTTTTAACATCAATCCTGCTTCAGCAGTCAATTGTGATTTTACTTCCTAAATAACATAATTCACTTACTTCTCCTATTGCTTCTAGATAGATAGATAGATATGTTCACTTTGATCCCATGTGAGAATAATCTCGGGGATGTGGAACAGTACATACACTTATTTGTAATGTCAATATTACTATATAATTGATAATGTTATTATATATTGACAACAAGTTAGCTACAACCCATTAGTATAACCAATATCTCCTGTTATCTACAAATACAATCCCCAGTTAATTAATACTTATTATGTGGAACAGTATATACACTTGTTATCTGATCCTATTTGTACATATAATCTACTACTAGAAGACCAATGTGAAAATTTCACAAATACAATGAATAGTAAGGTTGGAGGTTTGTAATAGGATGAAAGAAGAACCACTTCATTTGTTTCAATTGATTATTTGTTTAGTGTAATAGGTACGAAACAAAAGTCGATGCCAGTGAAGCAGTTTATTAATATGTGATAAGTGCTACTACTATCTAGCAGCTTTGCTCTGAACTGTCTCACACATGCGATATTCACAGTTATTACTTTTGCCCTTTAAGGGTCAAATTCTGAAAAATATAATTCTTATGATATGATGTAACCAAAGCAGAGACCTTAATCTTCAATATGATACCTCATTTATCTGTTTCGGTTAGATATCATGGGAGATAAATGACTTGTGACACAAAAATCTGTTTTAGAAATATTAATACTTTTGCCCTTTAAGGGTCGAATTATGAAAAATTTATTTCTTAAAATATGATTTGACCAAAGTGGAGACCTTATTCTCTAAAATAATACTCATTTCTTGATCTCAGTTAGATATCAAGGGAGATAAATAGCTCGTGACAGAAAAATACGTTATGGAAATAACGATACTTTTGCCCTTTAAGGGTCAAATTTCGAAAATATCTTTATCAAAACATGATGTGCCCACAGCAGAGACCTTAATCTTTAAAAAGGTACCTCATTTTTCTTTATAGGTTAGATATCAAAGAAGATAAATGGCTCGTGACACAACAATGCATTGTAGAAATAAT
>CM061920.1:34070700-34091712 GCA_031002005.1 Vandiemenella viatica | reverse complement strand
CACGCTTCCTCTACAGCCATCCAGACAGCGAAAGTGTGTCGGTGCAGGATGTTACACAGACCTTTCGATAATGTCCCAGATATGTTTGACCGGATTACTGTCTGGCAATACTGGTGGCCACATCATTCCCTGGAATTGTGCTCAAATCAATCGCGAACATGGCCCAATGTCGGCCTGGAAAAGGCCATCGTTGTTTGGAAATATGAAGGCCATGAATGGCTGCAATTGGTCTCCAAAAAAAAACCATTTCCAGTCAATGATCGTTTCAGTTTGACCAGACGTCCCAGGTCACGTCATGTAAACACAGGATGGAGCCACCATCAGCTTGTACAGCGTCTTTCCGACAACTCGGAAACATGGCCTCGAGGGGTCTGCTCCACACTCGAACCCTACCATCAGCTCTTACCAATGAGAATCGTGTCTTATCTGACCACGCAACCTTTTTCCAATCATCTATGGTCCAACCGAAACGTTCACGAGCCCGGGAGAGGTGCAGCAGCCGATGGCATTTTGTTAGCAGAGGCACATGCGTCGGTCTTCTGCTGCCATATCCCATCAACGCCAACTTAAGCTGTACTTCCCACACTGAGTGTGCCTCTCTGTTAACACTGACGCAGATATCTGCATCATATACCATGCCTACTATATCTGAATATAATAGGCATGGTCAGCTATTACTTGTCATAATGCCATGAAACTAAATCAGCCCCTACTTTACAAATCGATATTAATCAGCTTTTTATGGTACACTACGATTGAAAGAGGTAAAGGTAGTTGGTTTTCACAGCTTTCAAGACGTATTCCCGTAGGATTAGTGGAGGTAGAGCTTCGCATTTATATTTCCTGACCGTAGGCAATATAGTGAACGCGCCGTGGTTAGCGACACGGTCCGGCCCTTTTTCTTTACCTTCCCCCGAAGTTTCCCTCACGGTACTCATTTGACAATGGGCTGAGTGGATCTGGGGGACCGTTCCATATGTTCAGCTTCGAGGAAAAATCCTCAGATTCGTCGGGGATCGAACCCCCGTCGTCCGGGCCGCCTGAACTACGCGGCCGCCGTACAATACGATTACGAAACATAAAATAGTTACAACTAATAATTAGCAATATTAGCACTTTTTTTCCCTTGTTTGTTCTATTACCACTATTAATATACAATATCATACAGTAAAATAGACAGCTGTTACCCTACTACCAACAGTAGGTGGCCTGGTTATAATATTATTTAAAGGAGACTCGTAATAATTTTTGGGCGGGAGACAATGCCGGAAATCACGTATTCACGGCACACTCTTACCACTGTGGATCGAGGTATGTTAAATTCTAGAACAATTTGCGAGATGAAATGCACCTTGCATCCAGCGCTAATTACCATTCATCATTCAAAGTTTATATCGTGCGGTTATAGTCACATCAGAAATCCTTTTGCAGGAGTCACGACAGTATAATAAAACTCAAACAGTGCTGGGCACATTTATACATTTCTTCCGCTTTGTTACTGCCCCTGGGATATTTGAATCTTGTTATCCCACGATTTTTATAAATTCCGTGTACTATTACTACGAATATATTTTAATTACTGGTACTACTATTACAAGAGCAATTAGAGCCGTAAGAGGAGGATACTTTGTGACTGTGGTTTAACTTTGTGACACACGGCCTAGTTTTAGTATTTCAAATCTCCCGCCATGTCAACTATACCAGGAAAGCAAACAACAGCGCCATTGACTTACAGTGCACCTTAACGGCCGCTGCCAGAAGCTCCCACATCTCAATTGTTCTCTCAGGTCGTCGTATTGTTGAAACCTCATCTATGTAGTTGACTTGTTGTGTCACATGCGGAAACTTTGTACGCTGAAGCTTTACACCTTTGAGAACCAGCTAATACGAGTAAAATTTCTTTGTTGTTATTATGTTAGCTAGTCTGTGGAGTAATATAATGTTTGTGGTGTAATATTTACTTGAGATATAACAACGAACCAAAATTCGACACTTCAAGGGGCTACTTTGTGACACAACTATACCGTTACAAAGTAACCCCACAAGTTTTTCATTTAACTATTCAAGATATATATTGTATTTTCAATGTCAAGAAAGGCATAAGACATTATGAGAGCATATTTTCTCTTTCATTTCTAGGCAAAAACACATCTGGGACAAAGTAACCCCACGCGATGTGGTAACTTTGTGACAATTTTTGACCTAAATTTCTCATTTGATATTAAAGATTCAGATTTTCGCAATATGCCGTTTTATAGGAGAAAGATACATTAATGTTTTGTGATAGTCAGTTTTGGGAAACTTTTAACACAATTGAGCTGGTGTAGGAAAAACCTTAAAATCTGTCACAAAATATCCTCCTCTTACGGTGTCACTATCGTTCGTAGTAGAATATCTAACACAAGCTACTCTTTTTATATAACTCTTGTCCCATATTCTACCGCACAGATTTTGCGTACCTACGGCAAAAGATAAGATGATCATCCACAAAGGAAATTATACGTTTTTTGGTCATCTATCGACATCAGTCCGCCCTGTCGACAATGAAGCAGGCGTCAAACTGTTTTGCAATCAGTTCTGACCCTTCCATTACTAATAATTATCTAAAGCTTGGTCCTTTTGTCCTCCAACGTTTCGATCTAGGGCTCGAATCTTCTTCAGATGTGGTTTCTTGCTAAACCTTGTAAAGAGAATGGCCCACCAAAGGCCCTTAGGTAGTTAACACAGCCGGGCCCCTTTTTGGTAAATTAACAAAAAAACAAACTTTATTTAGTTTGTTATAATTGCAAGACCAAAGAAACATGTGATTACAATGAAATCTATTCCACAGATTTGGGACATAAAATAAACAAATGAATACAATTACAGAACTGCACTCCACTGACCGTGAGAATTCAGTACGGTGCAAAGCAATCATATGTTGCAATCAAAGCCTCTAAATGTGTTGGCAGGGAATCAAAGAAAACCTTCATGTGGTAGGAAACACACTGCCTTGCAGGCTGGATGTGTGTTGACAGGAAAAAATAAGTTGCTGACCAATCGTATCCCAGACATGTTAGATGGTGACATGTCAGGTGAACATGCAGACCAGGGAAGCAGTGGTTTCTATCGTTCTTTGAAGAAGGCTTGCAATCTCGACACATGTCTTGCTGAAATTTGTCACATGAAGCTGTCTACAGGAGAGGTGGCACCTCGGTCTCTAAAACCTGCCTGACTTAGTGGTTGCTATTCAAATTGCCCTCTGCACGCAGTAAGCGAAATGTTATTAGGTCCTAGGGTACTTCATCTAGGAAAATTTGAAAGTGGGATCATTTTACCTTTCCTTTCACAGAGTTGAAAATGTGTTATTATTATTAATTTTCATTGCCCTGGAAGTAACACTCCAATGGCATCTAATTACCCCTATTCATATTATTTTTTAATTTTCTTTTATAATGGGAGTGTTAAATTCCTCCCCCATTTACATTTCTGATTAATTTTAAATTCCTTAAGCGTTTTTGGTAAATTATTCATCACATCACTTGGTAATTTGTATCAATCCATGACACCTTAAAAAAAAAAAAAAAAAAAAAAAAAAAAAAAAAAAAAAAAAAAAAAAAAAAAAAAAAAAAAAAAAAAGGGGGGGGGAAAAAAATCCCTCTCCCTTATGCATGAAATCAAGTGGCAGCCAGTGATCATGGTCGCCTTTCCCCTTCCATGCACTATTCCTAATTCTTTGACCAATATCCCTCTAAGCCCCAGCACCAATGTTTGCCCTATACATTCCCAGCACTCTCTTTACTTTCCTACTTTTCTCCAATGACACCAAAACCAAATATCAGTTACTGACTGGATTCTGCACTAATTTGCACAAACAAATCTAGCTGCTCTTCCTTCCACACCCTCCAACTGATATATTTGATAACAAAACTGTGAGTCCCAAACTATAGGTACCACCATAATCAACCAATGGTCTGATCAAAGTTTTGTAACCTAATTCCCTAACTTCTCTGGTACATTCTCTTATTACACTCTCCTGTAGATGAAGGATTCTGTAACCTTTTCCTACCACATGCCCAATGTGCTCTACCCAGTTGAGTTTGTCATTAAACGTTATGCCAAGATATTTACACCTCAAGCTTTCAACAACCGATTCTGACCCCACCCTATAACCATAATTAACCTTTAGTTTTTGTTCTGTGTACCTGATAAGCTGACTGTTCTTGGCATTTATCTTCATTCCATGCTGACCTGCCCATTTAGATATTCTATTCAGGTCACACTGCAGCTGTTCACAGTCTTCACCTGTTTTGATACCAATATATCATCTGCAAAAAACCTAAATTCTGACCGTAACCCATCAACACATGTTTATCTTTTTGTCTGGATGACTGCAAAGTGTATCTGCTCAGAGTAGTGTATTTGTTTTGTGAATGAATGAAAGATTGAAGAACAGTGAGGTTGAAACCTGGTGCCACCCCATTCAAGTCTTCTCTTCTAAAAGACAACAAAGGAGGCACCTAGCTTAATGTCCCTGTCTAACACAAGTCACTATCAACAATTCTGTATGTCCCCATTTTTTAAGCTTTTTAGAGAGGTTTGTGATTTAACCCAAGACTTTGGTGCAAAATCTTGTGATTAAAAATTGTGCACCCCCACCTCTCCTATCCTACTTGCCAGTCTTGGTAATGAAAATTTTTTACACCACCAGGAACAGGTAACAGTTCAGTATAACTTCTATCAAGACTTATCTTGTGAAAAATTTAGCCAGATTAAAGAGTATATAGTACCATTTTATTGGGGACCACTTTATTCGTGAGAAGAGAGAAATGTCAGTGGGGGGAGGGAAGAGAGGTTTAAAGGGGATAATAGCACTGATATAGATAAGTTATAATACAGAGATTGATCTGAGAGAGGCAGTGAATTAGTTGCAACATACCAGGGTGGAATTCATGTAGGCCCTGGGTTACCAGATTTGGCGACTGTTGAATTCAGTTGTAAATGTGGAGACAGAGATGTTACTTTAAAAGTGCTTTAGTTCTGTTGACTCCATTGGTAGGTGGGGTTTTAATGGGCATTGTCTATACCTAAGGACAAGTGGAAGCTTTCTGAGTTGTTAGCTAAAGCTGTAAGGAGGCATACTTTCAGTTATGAATATTTATAGAGCTTATTGCTATCAATTACTAGAATTAGCCTTGTGCCTAATTTTGGCTTGACACTGCTGTTGAAACAATAATGGAGGAGGAAGAGAAGGGGTTACAACAAGGAGGTTAAATCACAAGGAAGGTGAATTGCAATAAAAAGGATAAAGAATAAAGCTGGAAATGTGACAAAGATAGTGTGTTGCTAGTGAAATGTAGGAGTATTATGAACAAAGAAACAAACAGTTATTGGAGTAGAGTCTTGGATAAAAGAATGAGTGTTAGGCAATAAATTTTTCAGAATATTTGTGAGTGAACCACAGAGATAGAGGAGGAATCAGTGGTGGGATAGTCATACAGGTGAACAATGACAACTACAGTTCACTGGTGATCATAGTTTATTGATATGAATTACTAGAATTTATTAATAAATAAATTACGCCAAAGCAATTGACTTTTTTTGTATTTATTGGTCTCCCGTACGCGTTTCACTTCTTTTGCAGAAGAAGTGAAACACATACAGGAGACCAATAAATACAAAAAAAGTCAATTGCTTTGGCATAATTTATTTATTAATATTATCAGCAATTGAGTAAAATGATCCATAACATCCAGATACTAGAATTTAACTTCACTGGTCGTCGTCGGCCATATTCGTTTCCGAGTTTATGTTGCTCTCTTGCGTGTTTATTTGTGTGTGCGTTGGTGGCTGGTCAGGCTGATTCTTGCATAGAACAGTCGTCCGCACACACTGCACCCAAATGTGGGTCGCTGGCACGGTAGGGTTTGTCGGGCTTTCCGCCTTAATCGGGATTCAGCTGCCAGACTTCGCTGCTCCTCTTCGAAACGTGCCACTGCTGTGGAGGTAGTTTTGTGCCATAGAACGCGGTCTTTTGCGAGGCTGTCCCAGGTGTTAAGGTCTATATTAGTTTTCTTCAAGGTCTTCTTGAACTGGTCTTTGTAGCGTTTCTTAGGGGCACCGCGAGGTCTGCTGCCAGTGCTGAGCTCACCATATAAAAGTTGGCGAGGGAGTCTACTGTTTTCTCATACGCTGAACGTGTCCAACCCATCTAAGTTGGTGGCTGATGATGAGGGCTTCAATGCTATACATTTGAGCTCTTTCCAAGACTCTAATGTTGGACACATAGTCGTTTCCATTTAATGTTCATTATAGAGCGAAGTTTTAGCTGGTGAAATCACTCCATTTTCTTAATATCTCGTCGATAGAGTGTCCATGTATCACATACATACAGCAAACATGGAGACAACTACAGCTTGGTAGACCATCAGCTTGGTGGTTAAATTAAGATCTTTGTTTAGAAACACTCGCCGAGTAAGTCGCCCAAAGGCTATGTGTGCTGTTCGAATTCTGTTTTCTACATCCTTCTCTGCTGTGCACTGTGTAGAGAGAATGCTTCCAAGGTAGGAGAAGCTATCTACTTGCTGTTTTTCTTTTGCACTACCAGTGTAGTTTTGCAAATCTTGCAAAACTTCGCTGGTAGTGCAAAAGAAAAAATTAAGATATTGTCTGTTAATCATATAGTATCATAGCTGTGACTTACTAGTCAGAGGTAATACAAAAGAAAACACTAAGGTATTGGTTGCTTACTACACAGAAAGAATGAAAGATGAAGATGATGCTCTTGAGGGAAATTAAATTTGTTTTCAAAGTTGAGAGGTGAGCATGCATTGGTCATTATTAATAAGATTAATAACAAATGGAAACAAATGTTTGCACATATGTTACTGAAGAAAATGAGCATTAGACAGGTGCTAGAGCAGAGCATAAGGGGACCTATCAAATTGAATTGATTCTTAATAAAGTTTAATGAAAATTTTGTGGAATCACAGGTTAAATAAGGAAACAAGTGGTCATGAAGACATTCTGATCGATACTAGGGGATTCAGTAAACCAGTAGCCAAAACTGACCATGGCTAGAAGTATAAATTTAAAAGGCACATATCTAAGAACTTAAAAGACATTTCTGGAAAAAGGAAGGAGAGTACCTGTATCATGGAGGGTTGTGCAGAATTCAAGCAGACAAGAAATGGGAAAGAAATGTTTATTCCAAAACAGAAAATAAAGAAAGGTGTAGAACCTAGATACTATAATAGGGAGATGAGAAGGCCAAAAAGATTTGTAAGAAGAGAACAAACTGAGCTAAGAGACAGAAAGGCAGTAGGGAACACATGAAACATCTAAGCAATAAATAAACAGCAGCAAAGAAGAAAACTAAACAAGTATTTCTGAAGAATATGATGGATGCAGGAGGATTAGTCATCATCTAGAGTTTCCTTTTGGTAAGCTAGAAAAACTGATATCAAGAGAATTTATTCAAACAATCGTGTGTAAGATTGGGGAAGAAGTTACTGAGGACTTGAAAAAGGCAGAGGCACTGATTTCTTGAGACCATTATGGAATATAGTTCAGGGATGAGAGAGAAAAAATCAGAGGTGAAGCTATAATATATAATTTTGTGTGGTAGTAATGTCCTGGTAACAGGGTTTCTATTGGCTGTGCATTCTGCCCTTGTCTTAGCCGCCTTAACATAACACGGCAATCCTACTGAGTACATGGGGCCTACAGTTTACTTGGGGTCCAAACCACAGAAGCATCCTGGCGTGCTTCACATTACACAGCAAGCCGTGCCAGAGATGAAGATCAGGTTAAGTGCCTATGGAAATCCCTACTGAGACATGGATTCGAACAAGAGACCTTTCACTCTCCAGTGAGACACCTTAACCACTGAGCCACCAGATGGCTCAGAGAAGAAGCTTATGCACATAATTAAATCATCAAAAAAGCCTTGTATACTCTAAAAACTTCTTTCTGTCTTTCAATAACTCCCTACCCAGCAACTTTATAATTTGAGCTGCTCATTGAGCTCTGTGATAATTTCAAACACAAATCCAGCTGCTCCCATTTACACTCCCTTTAAATCCTAAATTTGATACCCAAAATGTGGGAATATTCAAGCAATGACCTAATCAAGATTTATAAACCAATTCCATATTTCCCTGTTCCAATGATCACTCTCTCCAACCATGATATATTTAATTTAATTCCAATGGAGCACAGGCTCCGGTAGCAATTTCCCTACACCCCTATCTTCCACCTATCCTGCACCCCCCTACATTTGTCCTCTAAAAAATTTTATATTTAAATTCCTTCAACGTTTTCAGTAAATTATTCATCATTTCTCTTGGTAACTCATTCCAATCCATGACACCCTTACCTAAAAAAGAAAATCTTCCCACACCCTTGTGCCTGAAATTGAGTGCCAGCTTGTGGTCATGGTCATCTTGAGTTGGAGAAGGTGCAAAGAAGGGCTGCTAGATTTGTTTCTGGAAATTATTGCAGAATGCAATGAGTGACAGATATGATAAAGGAGCTGGAATGGGATTAATTGCAAGACAGGAGGAGGATGAGGAGGGTAATGGGAGTGTACAGGGCGTATACTGGCGATGAGGCATGGAAAGATATTGCAGTAGGTATGAAAAGTAGTTCATGGAAGGGAAAAGATGACCATGACCACAAGCTGGCACTCGATTTCAGGCACAAGGGTGTGGGAAGATTTTCTTTTTTAGGTAAGGGTGTCAGGGATTGGAATGAGTTACTAAGGGGAATGATGAATAACCTACTGAAAACGTTAAAAGAATTTAAAGTTAAAATTTGTAGAGGGCAAATGTAGGTGAGTGTAGGATGGGGGAAGTTGGGTGTGTAGGGAAATTGCCACCGGAGCGTGTGCTCCATTGCAATTAAATTAAATTAAATCTTTTCCCTTCCATGCACTACTTTTCATACCTACTCCAATATCTTTCCATGCCTCATAACCAGCATATGCCCTGTACACTCCCATGACCCTCCTCGTCCTCCTCCTGTCTTGCAATGAATCCCATTCCAGCTCCTTTATCATATCTGTCACTGATTGCATTCTGCAATAATTTCCAGAAATAAATCTAGCAGCCCTTTTTTGCACCCTCTCTAATTCCTGTATTCGATAAGGAGAATGTGGGTCCCATACTACACTACCATATTCAAGCAATGGTCTGACCAAAGTTTTGTCACCCAATTCCTTTACTTCTCTCATGCATCTCCTCATCACTCTCTCCAAGTGCAGATTTTTGAAACCTTTTCCTACCACCTGTCCAATGTGTCCTGTCCAGTTAAGCTTGTTATCAAATGTAATGCCAAGATATTTACATTTCAAGTCTTCAGCAAGCAATTCTTTCCCTACCTTGTATTCATAATTAACCTTTTGTTTTTTATTTGTGTATCTAATAAGCTGACTCTTCTTTGCATGTATCTTCTTCCCATGTTTACCAATCCAACTAGATATCCTTTTGATATCACCCTGAAGCTGTTTACAATCCTCTATCGTTTTGATCCTTTTATACAGCATTATGTCATCTGCAAACAATCTAATTTCAGATAGTAAACAATCTACACAATTATTCATCAGAATAATGAGTAGCAATGGTCCGAATATGCTACCCTGTGGCATTCCCATTTTCACTTCCACTTCCTTTGATACTTCATTTCCTACCCTAACTTTCTATTTTCTACCTTTTAAAATTTTTCTACCCAGCCAATCACTTTCTCACCCAGTTTTTACCTTATTTACTATCATTTTATGACTGTCAAATGCATTTGTAAGATCTAGTGCCACACTGTCTATTTGGCCTCCCTTGTTCATTTCATCTGAAATATTTTGTATTTATCCCACCAACTGAAATTCGCATGAATATCCTTGCCTGAACCCATGTTGCCTGCTTGAAAACCACTTACATTCCTCACATACATTTCTGATGTGGTTGCATATTAATCTTTCCATTAATTTACCTACCACTGATGTCAAACTGATTGGCCTGTAATTTTTGACTCTATTTCTCACCCCTCCTTTATGTACCGGTACTACTATCGCACTTTTCCAGTCCTATGTTAAGCAGGAAGTATCCAGACTCAGTTTAAATAATATTTCAAGATAAGGTACAATGTCACATCCGGCTATCTTTAAGATATCTGTAGTAATATTATCTACACCAGCCCCTTTATGTTTTTTCAACTTTCTTATTTCTTTCATGATTTCCTCAGGACAAATTTCAAATGTTTTAGTATCTTCATTTCTGATAGTATTGTTAAGCTCGTTCTCTGAATTAGACCCTTCCATTTCTGATTCATTGTCCCCTAATGCTCTCACTAAACCAGTTACTTAAAATCTCTGCCTTTTTAAAATCCTCAGTAACTTCTTCTCCATACTTATCTATAAGTGTCTCTACACCCTCCCTTCCCCTCTGTTTCCTGATATAGCCATAGAAATTTATTAGATGCGTCAGTCTATGGTCCTCCTGCACTGACAATTCATAAACCCATCTTTAGCCACTTTCTTTGCTGTTATTAAGTCCTTGTTTAGTTGATTGAAATAGATAGATAGATATGTTCACTTTGATCCCATGTGAGAATAATCTCAGGGATGTGGAACAGTGTATACACTTATTTTTAATGTCAATATTACTATATAACTGATAATATTATTATATATTGACAAGATAGCTACAACCCTTTAGTATAACCAATATCTCCTGTAATCGACACAATCCTGAGTTAATTAATACTTATTATGTGGAACAGTGTATACACTTGTTACCAGCATCTAATAACCAGTTATTTTCTTACCAACCAGTTTCACTGTAATTTGCGACTACATATTATATCATGTTAGTTGCTGTTTATGTGAAACAGTACACACAGGGGCGGATCCAGGGTTTTGGTTTGGGGGGGGGGGGGGCTTGGCTTGAGTGAATTTTGGTTCAGAGGGCTTGCCTTCAATAGAGGTCTCAAAATTACAATGTTGGTGTAGACCCAGATAATTTTGGGGGGAGGGCCTTTAGCCCCCTAGTCCCCCCCCCCCATGGATCCGCCCCCGAGTTCACACACCTATTAACAATATCAATTATATTACCAACAACTCATAAGCTGTCAATTACTTAAAAACCTGTTAGTACGATAATTTTTCACAGCAGTATTTGAGTGCATGCTATCCCATGTTACTTACTATATATGAGTGAAATTTTGTAAACACTGTAATTACTTCATTTGTCAAAAGTTTCAACAGAAAAAAAAAACATATATCATTTTAGTAATTGTGGACAACTTTGTCACCTTCCCCTTCCATACACAATATATACAGGGTGAGTCCAAAGTCGCAGTACACCCTTTTATTTCAAAAACTCTGCAGGAATTGGGAAACCTGAATATTCCAGTAAGGTATTGGTGAGGTGGTCTATCTTTTACGGTATGTACCGAACATGGGCGCCATCTTGAAATCGGCCATCTTGAATCTAAGTCAATTTTTTTAAATGGAAAGGGGGTCGTGTGACACATCAAATAACATCAGAATTTTCTCACAAGTTCATTCCTGTAAACAGATTTGAAATAGCAGTTGCGGTTCAAAAGTTACGTAACTTTTTTGTTGCAGATAACTGAAGATGGCTTTGACCAAGGAGGAGAGAATTGAAATCATTTTGATGTCTGGAGAACGAAGTTTCCGTGCATAGCTGCAGATTTTAACAACCGTGGTTGTGACGGTTAACTTCACCACTGACATAAAAGTTTGCCTCATCACTGAACAAGATGCTTTGTGCAAAAGAGGGATCCTCTAAGGCCCACGTGCAAAACTGTCTGGGTCATCCTCTGCTAGGTGCTGGAGTAACTGAATCTTGAATGGATGCCATCGATGGGCATGAAGGATTCGTATGATCGATGACTGGCTGATTCCACATTCTGCTGACAAACGTCGTGGGCGCTTCACGAAGGACGCCAAAACCATTGTTGAGGTTGTCTCGTCAGTAGCACTTTTTGGACGGCCACTCCGTGCCTTGTCAGCCACAGTCCCCAGTTTCTCGGAATTTGGAAATTAAGCACCTGACAGTGTTGTGTGAAATTGGAGGTCTTTCTGCGTGCCGGTTGTTAAAATCTGCAGCTATGACACGGAAACTTCGTTTTCCAGACATCAAAATGATTTCAATTCTCTCCTCCTTGGTCAAAGCCATCTTCAGTTATCTGCAACAAAAAAGCTACGTAACTTTTGAACCGCAACTGCTATTTCAAATCTGTTTACAGGAATGAACTTGTGAGAAAATTCTGATGTTATTTGATGTGTCACACGACCCCCTTTCCATTTAAAAAAATTGACTTAGATTCAAGATGGCCGATTTCAAGATGGCGCCCATGTTCGGTACATACCGTAAAAGATAGACCACCTCACCAATACCTTACTGGAATATTCAGGTTTCCCAATTCCTGCAGAGTTTTTGAAATAAAAGGGTTGTACTGCGACTTTTGACTCACCCTGTACTATTTTATCAGTCATTCCTAGTTACCAAATTCCAAGAAGAAAATTCTTTCACAGAGTGAAATGGCTTCTGAAGAAGAAACTCTTTCAATTTGGACATAAAGTAGTTGGGTTTTTGTAGATAACATTTAATTTCTGTTGGTAAGACATTGAATAAGGAATCTCCAGTAAATGTTAACCTAGGGTTACCAGACGTCCCCGTTTGCCGGGGACAGTCCCCGTATTTAGCTCTCTGTCCCCGGACAGATTTCGTCCCCGCAATGTCCCCGGATTTTTACTGTTGTCCTCAGATTTGCTAAAGCATTCTTTTAAAGCAAGAGATATGAAGCACCCTTCTTTCCTTGTATGTGCCTAGGAATAAAAGAAAATTACAATGATACTGCGTCTTGGACACAACAGCTTTGTGCTGTGTGCAACATGGCTGTCTGTGATCCTCATTTAAAATACAAAATATAAAACAATATGTGGCTATTAAGTTAACTCATCCTTTAAACATATAAATTATAAAAGTACAACGCCCAATTAGGACAAATGCCGAAAGCGTCCCTGGATTTTTGTGAAAAAGTTGTGAAATGTCCCCGGATTTAGAGAAAAAATTCTGGTAACCCTATGTTGACCCTTTCTGTACAATTAACAGTGATTTGTAATCCTTGTGAATATTATATTTATTCCTAGTATTATGGCTATGTATGTCAGCATTAAGATTGAAGTGCTCAGGATTTTTCACTACAAATGATAGTACGGAGTATACATACTGTGCTGGCATTGTTAGTACACCAGGTTTTTAAATAGATTTCTGCTCGACGTCTGTGGGCTTGCTCCACAAATAGTTTCTATAACACACTTTTGCAATTTAAATACCCTCTGTGCTTGTGATGAGTTTCCCCAGAATGAGATGCCATACGTGAGCAGGGAATGAAAATATGCAAAATATACTAACTTTCTGGTTTATATACGAGCTATTCTAGATATTACCCTCAGTGAAAATGTTGCAGAATTCAGTTTTTTAAGAAGTTGTCGAATATGTTGTTTCCAGTTCAATGTGTTATCGATATATACACCCAGGAATTTTGTGAAACTGCTTTCACTGATTGCTTTCCCTTCTGATATCACATTATAGCTGTCCTTTGATTTATTTTTGTAACAAACTGAAGTAACTGTGTCTTTTTTACATTAAGTATTAGTTTGTTGGCATTAAACCACCTTTTAATTTTCTTTATAGCATCATTTGCTGTGTTTTCGAGGTTTTGTGCTGATGGGTCTTTCAACGATATGCTAGTATCATCTGCAAAGAGCACCACATATTCATTATCACCTAGTATATGTGGGAGAGAATTGAACCCTGAGGCACACCACATTCAACTATACCCCATTCTGAGTTTATAACATCTCCTGTATTAGCATCTTTCAGTGATACACATTGCTTTCTATTTTCCAGGTATGATTTAAACCAAAGTCCTGGCTTACCACTAACTCCATAGTGGTCTAATTTACCTAGTAGAATCTCATAATCAACACAGTCAAAAGCCTTAGCAAGATCACAGAATATACCTAGGGACTTTAATTTTTTATGCATTGATTCCAGTATGTTGTTTACAAAAGCAAAAATTGCTGAATCTGTTGAAACGCCTTGTCTAAAACCAAACTGTACTTTATTGAGCAGATGTGCATACACCATTTTTGAAAATGCTGGTAGAAGTGATATTGGTCTGTAATTCTCAATCTTTGAGGTGTCACCCTTTTTATAAAGTGGTTTGATTATTGACTTTTTGAGTGAGTCAGGGAAGATACCTTCTTCGAAAGAACTATTGCAAATATGACTAATAACTCTACTAATGCTGGTGTTACATTGTTTCACTACATGGGTTGAAACCTCATCATAACCAAATGAATTTTTATTTTTGAGGGATTTAATAATTTTTTCAATTTCATTTTGACTGGTGGGAAATAGAGACATAGGTGCTGTTTTTGGTGACAAGGATTTAAGAATTGCTATAGCATCCATATTCAAAATATATTTTCCTTTATTTTTTCAGCAACTGTTAAGAAGTAGTTATTGAATGCACTTCCAATATTCCCTACTACCCTTAACTCTGTTATGTTCTCTTCTTACCAACCTGTTTAACCTCCTCACTTCCCTGTTATAGTTCACAGGTTCTCTACTCTCTTATTTTCTGCCTTGGAATAAATTTTTTCCCCCATTGTTATTATCTCCTAGAACTCTTCCCACCTTGACTCTACTGTACTTGTGCCTTTCTTCCATTTGCTGAATTGTTCTCTGAAATATCTCTTCAAATTTGAAACCTGTGCCTTTTTTATAATTGTACCTATTTCCCCCTTCAATTTTGGCTGCTGATTTGCTGAAACCTCTAATATCCACCAGAACTGCATCGCGATCACATATTCCTTCAGTTACTTGACACCCCACAAGGTTTTCGTCAGGCTTAATTAGAAATATGTCCAAAATATTTTGTCCCCTAGTGTTTTGCTCAACCACTTGTTAAAATCCTCCTTCCCTTATTAAGATACAGGGCGTTCGCCGGGAAACGCTACCCTCCCAGTCTGTTGCCGTCGGCAACTTGCTGGGACAGTAGAGCCAGCAACTCCCGCCACACGGCGCCGTGAATCACCACACTGTTTAACACCTCCGCTTGTGAATAAACGTTTCTTTGCGGTTTGGTTGGTTTGGGGCTTCATACTCTTACTAATCTGTACCGTGTTTGAGTGTGAGTAAAATTATGGTTCGTTACAGTTTGCAACAAAGAATATTTCTCTACAATACATATGTGAAGAAGAAGTCATTTAAAAAGTGTCGCAGTAAATTTCTTCGCGAATATCCTGGCGCTTTACTGCCAGCTAAATCAACAATTCTGTGTCTGGTTAAAAAAGTAAGAGAAACGGGTTCATTTTTTAACAAAAAGAGACTGTCGGTCAACCGTATTCTCACAGAGGAGAAAATTGACAATATTGCTTTTTGACTAGAACAGTCACCCAAAAAATCATTAAGTCAGTTAGGCAGGCGTATCTAAGACGTCAGCTTGGAAAGTAACAAAGCTAGTTCACTTAAAGCCGTACAAAACAATTGTGGTGCATAAAATTACAGAAATAGACCAGGGGCCTAGGATTAGATTTTGCAACTGGTACCTGCAGGGTGTCCACGATGGCACTGTTCATCCGCAACTGATGTCACACTTAAATGCTTAGCACATACAAGTTTATGAAGCGTAATTATTATGAAATAGTCCGCGACCAACGGTCGAACAATGCCGGAAGCTGACCGCTTGCTCGCCAGGAGCAGTTTCTTCCTTGTAGCGCTAACAGTGGGTAGCGTTTCCCAGCGAACGCCCTGTATTTGCAAATCTTCGTTCCCTTGTGTTATTTATCTTATTTCCTTCCCAGTTTACACCTCGTAAATTTAAATCCCCACCAATGATAATCATTCTATTCTCACCTCTGAAATCTGAGTATGAATTTAATTTCTCCCCAAGAGCCTCATCTTCTTCTGTCATTTTTTCCTCTGCAGTAAACAGCCAACACACTGATTTTTTCTTTTTTATTACCCCAGAAATCTACCCCAAGTAACTCATGGTATTGATCTATGAATGCCAGTGAACTGTGGTAGGTTTTTTGCTAACTAGTAAGAAAACTCCTCCACCAATTGTAACGTAGTTGGCTTTATTGGCAACTGAGAAAACGAGAAGGAAGAGTGTTTGGTATCGGTTTTTAGTAGGTTACCCAAAGTAATATTTCCCCAAAAGATAACACTAATCGTGTAGAAGAGAATGCAAGACTCTCGTTGGTATAGTACGAATTTTCGGAAGGAAGTTATGAGCAATCTTTAAGTCCGAACAGAGACGCTTTGTGGCAGTGATGATGCAACAGCCGCAGGTTCATAGAAGTATGAAAGAATGGTAATAAATGAATTAAGATACCAGGCTGAAAGTATCAAATCTTTGTTTAGAAGTACAAAACATGGTTTCCAATTGAATTTAGAGTTAATATGACTAATTTTAAGGTACTTTTTCAATAAAGGAAAAAATGTAAGTCGAGAATAAAATAAGTAGTCAAAAAAAATTATGTCAGATTAAAGGTCTTCCTGTGAAACGATAATGACAGCAGTTTGAGATCGTTGAGTTGAGTAGAAATATGTTAAAAGTAATTCCAAAGCGAAAGCGGTTAAAGCATCGTAGCTAACCAGGTTGTCGAGAATGGGTAGAAATGAAAGTTGACAAAGGGAAAGAAAAAACTAGTAAAACATCTGGGAGGCACCCTATTTTTATGAAAGTACAATTTTTTTAAGTAAGTTTGGCGGAAAGTTTTATCAAAATAATGCACTCTCAATATAAGATATTTAATTTCAAAGTAATTATTCTGCATTCCATGATGGCTGACGAGAAGGGTTGAAAACTTTGAGAGGCGATATCTTTTTAATGGAAGGGTTTTAGAAGGTAGTGAGATATACCAAATTAATTGTCAAAAGCTGTAGAATTCCTGAAGATTAGAACACTCGCGCTAAAACAAATAGTTTGGAAACTAGATCTAGAAAATAGGTTTATTTAATTTCGGAAATTAATAACAACAAATGGAGAGCAGATAGGGAAAATTTTATAAGGATAGAAAATGCTTAGGATGAGGAACTCTACGTTACCACAAAGTTTCAGGAAAATCGGAAAAACTTGGGGGGAGAAGCCTTTGTGAGCGGAGCTGGGAGAGAGCGCATAGAGACGCTAGATGAGTGGGAATTTCCATCAGGCTTGGGTGAGCCTATATAAGGGACCTGAGGCGTTACCTCCGCCGCATTAGTTTCGAGCTGGTTAGAGGGTGAAGGTGTGAAGTGTGGGCGAGCGTTATGGCAGTGTCGCATGGTGTGGGTGCCGCGTTAGAACAATCATGAATAAACGGACTTGGAATATTTGTAGACGGCAACTATAATTTTTGAAACAGATTATTAATTTAACAAACTTCCTTTCCATAATTTAAATTTGACAATTTGTATGATTTTGTTTGAGGTTTCAAGTGGAGTGAACTTTTTATTGTGTCTTAATGGAGTGTATGTAATTATCGTGGCATTAATCTGCAATTTTCGGAAACGAAGTCTTTCTGGTAACAATTTCTGTTGTCAGAGTGAATATGTCTTTAAACGTTGAACAAAAATACTGGACTTTAAAATCTGTGTTGAGAACAATCTTTAGATATTAACCTTCATTGAAAAATCCCATTATTAAAAACATTTGGGTTGGCGACCGTTCTAATTAAATTAAATATTGCAGAGAAGAAAGTATAGGAAAGAATTGATTTGTGAACATTGGGGATCTCCACTCCACTATTCCACCCCAAGAAAGAGTTTTTTTCCTACACAATTGCTCCTCTATCTCTGCGGTACACTCTGTAACCATCAGGAAAAACCTCACTGTCTAGTACTTCTTCTTTTAACCAACTCTCTACCTCATTTATTACTTGTGGTTCATGTATTTCTATTAAGTTTGCAAATTTGATTACTATGTTCATTATACTTCTACAGTTTACTATTAACACCCTTACTACCGGCTTTACATTTTCAGAGTTTATCTCCTCTTTCCCAGTTTGAAACTACTCCCTGCTACTTGTCCTGTGTGCCCTGCCAATAACTGAATTAAATATTAAACATTATTCCAAGATATTTACACTTAAGTTCTTCAAAAATCAATTCCTTCCCGACATTACAATCAAAAGGAATCATTACTTTTTTAATTGTGTGTACAGTTTATATTTCAGAAATTGTTTTCATTCCATATTGACCTACTCCTCTAGATATCCTATAAAGATGCCCCTGTAGCTGTTCACAGACCTCATTAAATAAAATTATGTTATCCACCAAAATTCTAATTTCTGACTGCAAATCATTAACACAATAATTAATTAAAATAATAAACAGCAATGATCCTATTACACTTTTTAGTAGCACACCCATTTTTTCCTCCTCTTGTTTTATATCTTTCAAGAATTCCCCCAACTACAAGTGGTATTTGCATCTACACCAATGGTTCTTACCTTATTCAACACCATTTTATGACTCACTTTGTCAAATGCCTTGATAGGACCTAGTGCTATACTATAAGATTGGCCTCATTTTACCTGCAGCACCTTGCATATAACCCACAAAATGAGATTCACATAAATATGCTTGCCTAAAATCAAATTCATGTATTGTAAACCAGTTCCTTCCCTCACAGACACTTCTGATGGTGCTGGATGCCAATAACAGATGTTCTTAGCCACCACTGACATCACACTAACTGGTCTGCAAATTTCAATCCTACATATTTCACCTCCTTTCTGAACTTTTACTTTTATTGCACTTTGCCAGTCCTCTGGTATGTGCAAGTATCCAGACTCAATTTTAATATATTTCCAGATATTTTTAAAGACTCAGTGCATAAAATTGTTTGTGTGTACTTGCATAATAATAAATTACTCAGCAAGGTTCAGTTTTGTTCTAGACAATGTGTTATATAGGTTATAAATTTTTTTTTCTCAAAAATGAGTATATTGGAAGAAATGAACACAGTAAAAGGAAATTCCTTAGGAAGTGACTTAGAAAAAGCCTTAAATTTCACCAATTAGAAATTCTTTTATAGAATTAATAGCAGTGCACAGTTAGGGTGGATGCAGGGATGATGGGTGTTAAGGGAAATTGCCTCCAGAGCATGTACTCCCTTGCAATTAAATTGAATTGAATTGAATATTGAATACAATTAATTAATTTGTTCAAATTCTTGAATGGAGTAGTAGGAGTTACCAATAAGATAATCTCTCAGTTTTTCTTTAAATATATCTTTATTATCTGCAATTTTATACTCGTGGGAAGTTTATTAAACAGATGTATACCAGAATAATTAACTCCTCAGTGTACTAATGACAGAGATGTTGTGTCTTGTGCAAGTTATTTCTGTTTCTTGTATTGAAATTGTGTACCTTATGAATTAGAAGTTAACAGGTTAAAATGATCTATGACAAAGCACATGAGAGAATATATATACTGAGAAGTCATTGTAAGAATATTGAATTTTTTTAAAAAATTGTCTTTAAGAAGTTCTTAATTTTACCCTACACAGCATCCTAATAGCTCTTTTCTGTGCAATGAAAACTTAACTTTTTAACTTTGTGAAGAGTTTCCCCAAAAAATTATGCCATATGACATCACTGAATGAAAATATGAGGAGTACACCTGTTTCATTAATTCTAGATCTGCTGTTAGAGAAAGTGTTCGTTTTTCAAAGGTGGCACTACTTAACTTCTTCAGTAATGAAGTGATATGTTCCTGCCAACAGATTTTCTCATCTATTTAATACCAAGGAATTTTATACTCTTTGATTCTAAGATTGTATTATTTTTATAGCTTACTTGTAAATCTGGCTGTGCTTAATTTATTGTTTTAAATGTGTATTTTTTTTCAAAATTTAATTTTAATTAACTTGCCTTAAACCAACTTGCTACTTCACTAAGTACTTTATTTACATTAAATTCTATAGTGCTGTTTGGTGTTTTTCTCACATTCAGGTTAGTGTCATCTGCAAATAAAACAATCAGATAAGTTTCCAGGAAGGTCAATTGATGTACAACAAAAAGATGAGGGATCATAGGACAGAACCTTTTCGAATTCCACGTTTTATTTTCTCCCAGTCTGATGAAGCATCTTTACTTATTTTAGAATCAAAAATGGAAACTTTTTGCATTCGACTTTCCATGCATGATTTTAACCATTTACCTGCAGTTCCATAAATACCAAAGTTTTCCATTTTCTTCAAAAACAATTCATAATTTACACAGCAAAATGCTTTTGCAAGATCACAAAGTATTCCTACAGGGCTCATTTTATTATTCAGTTCCTCAAATGTGTTATTTAAAAATGAATATATAGCCATTTCTAAAGATGATCCTTTTTGGAACCCAAATGGTGATTAAGTGAGGATATTATTTTGTGTAACATGTTTATTGCTCTACAGTACATGACTTTTTCAAAATCTTTGAGAATCCTGAAAGTAATGAAATGGGATGATAGTTATCTACACATGTTGCTTCTCCTTTCTTTAAACAACGGTTTTACAACTACATATTTTAGTCTATTTGGAAACATCATGATCTGAGATACCATTTATTACTGGAAGTATGTTGTAATTACTGTACTGAGAAATATCAATAAAAAAATTATCAATTGCAGACCTGCTATTATTTTGTATTCTAGCAGGGAAATTTACAAGTGCCGTTAAGTTAAAAGACAACATCAAGGCTTCCAAATCTAGCCACTCATTGCTGTGATTGAGAAAGTCAACATTAAAATCTCCACATAAAACTATTTGTTTGTTATTTTTGAAACATAGTAGCAAAGACTCTAACTGAGAGGAGTACAATTTGTTCAGAAGCAAAATAGAGCACAGTGGGCTCTGAAGCAAAATTCTTTGGATTCAAACCTATCAGATTTTATTGATACCATTTTATTTTCTGTGGCAGGGCATTAGGCAAGAATATCCATATGAATTTTAGCAAGACATTTCAGT